>OY282595.1:8013586-8266086 GCA_958298965.1 Chrysolina haemoptera | reverse complement strand
CATCTTTCATAAGAAAAACACTCTATTCGAAATTCATTATTTGCTTTCAGACGTATCAGACTAATGACTCACTTGCAAATGGCTGAGCAACTAACAATATTTCGACGAAAAATGCATATTCTCTAAGGAAAACTCGACAATCTAACGGAGCATGAATTTGCCTCATTAACACCTACAATATGACAAGAAAACTTCTACAGCATCATCAAGAATTCTAGTAACTTTGATAGCAGGATATGCATTTCCATAGTTTCTCATGCACTGTTGAAATTTGTGACCTATATTCACTAAATATTCCAAAAACATGGTCCGACTTCAACTAAGATAATATTGTACACGGTGTTTCATAATGAATGCTGATCATCAAGTGCTTCGGATGATTGTGACACCGCTTTGTTTTTTTTTTAACGTCTGCACTAGCAAAGTACGTAAAAAATACATATTTGCCAAAATGACTTTTTTTTTGTTTTCATGAATAACGTCAGTGATGACATGCCCCTCAATATTTTCAATCAAGAAAATTATACGCTACTCTTTTCTTCCTTATGGAATTGATTTTGAAATGAAATGCAATGATTTGCTTTCACCTATGTAATTTTTTTCTTCCGTGTGCAAAGCTTTGACAAAAGCTGAAACCATTCAAATCTTTCCCAATTGTTTTTCTAAGGTCGCAGTAAAGAGAAAAACAATCCATACATTTCCGTTCAAATCGAAATATTCTAAGTACACAGATTTTTTAAATAATTAGTGTCACGAATATTCAGACTTCAGGACGTCTGGCGCCATCTAGTGAAGAATAACAGTAATAGCGGTAGCGCGAGTGGTCGCGGCGAAATTAGGATCGCTATCCTGGAAAAAGATGGAAGAATTATTCTAGTATCCTTCAGAAGATTTATCTCCAACTATAAAAGGCCGTGCGTGTCGCTGAAGTCAAGTATTTGTACAGTGAAGATAAATAGTACTGATGTGTTGGAAGTTTGAATATTAGCATGAATAGCCCAGTTATTGTGTTACATAAATTACTGTTTTCAGTGTTAAAAATAAATATTTTTAGAGTGAAATTGTGAAAGTTCTTTACAATAGTTAGAGTTCCCGAAATCTTATATGGAACTTGGAAATATTTGAATGCAATTCACTGAAACACGCAGTTTTGTAGGATTAAATTTTGGTTTCCACCGCGATAACAACTATTTAACCGTTCTGCACTCGTTAAAAAATGCTTTTTATAGACGAAATGTGAAAAAGTATGAGGATCACTTTCATTTTGTTCTTGTCTCTATCACCCGTACGTTGTAAATTTTGACTTTCTTGGCCAAAGTGTCCATGAGCACCAGAAATCGGCCGACTAGTTTTCGAGATACAGGGTGTCAAATATGAAAAGTGAAGTTCTTTGCTGAGAATTTTTCACAATTCCAAAAATTAAAGAGATCGAATGGAACCCTACAACTTATGTATTTACCATTATTCATAAATATGTAAATATTTTTTTCCACTCCGTAGGAATGTATGGGAAGATGAATATTTTTGGATTTGTCTAAGTTAGTAAAAATGTATCGATTCGTTACATGTGGACCTCACTGTATAATTGTGAGAAAGGGCGATATTCGAATTTTCAAGAATTAATCTTCAGTGAATGCCTTTTTTTATATATTCACAATATCCATCCGATAAATGCCTCCATCATTACTATTATTGGAAAGGTTTCGTCGTGCGGAGAACCTCTCAATAATGCAATGATGAATTGCATGATCTCTCAATGGCCGTTCCAATATCGAGATTAAACATCGGCGAAGGATTCGTGAGATTGGGGTTTTTCCACTTCTCGGGAAGAAATTCCGGATTATTGGAGTTCGTCTTCGGAATCCCAGGCATTCAACTAGCTCGAGGTAATACCGAGATTAACAAAAAAACTTTCATTCAAGTTTTATGGAGTTTCTTGTTCCTTCTTTTTATAGCCAGGTCGGCCTACAGATGTCGATTTCGGAGATCACGAGCGTGATATTTCTTGCTTGAGGTCGCTACCTTGACGATATCGTTAAGAAAAATTGAATGGGGTTATTGTTATGTGAGGAGAAACGAACAACATTTTTTGTTACGAAAAATTGCTGTGGGTTTCAAGACATGTTCATTTTGGCTGGGCTATGAGAAAGATAGCAACAAAAAATTTTATTGGGGTAACCAATGCCACATAAACATTATTAAACTCAGCTACAACAAAAATGTACTCTTTCGTCGAATTTTCGGAAATGTTGAACACGTTTAGCAATAGTTCTAGACTGAAACCATTTCCTTCAGTAATTTGAAAAATATAATATTTTGTACAATATTTCATAATCCTTCCTAGTAAAAAAAAAGTAGCAATTGCCAGTTCAAAGTGGCAATTGGCAGTTCAAAGGGACAATTGCCAGTTCAAAGTGACAATTGCCAGTTCAAAGTAGCAATTGCCAGTTCAAAGTGGCAATTGCCAGTTCAAAGTGACAATTATCAGTTCGAAGTGGAAATTACCAGTTTGGTAATTGCCAGTTCAAAGTGACAATTGCCAGTTTAAAGTGGCAATTGCCAATTGAAAGTGGCAATTGTCAGTGCAAAGTGACAATTGTCAGTTTAAAGTGGCAATTCCAAATGTTTCGAAAAATATTTTGTTGTTGGCCCTTCTACGTCTTCGAACAAATTTCCCAAATCATGATCCGAAAACGAAACTAAACGATTAGGTATTGCGATGTTCTTCAGTTTCGTGTATATTTTCTTGACTTTTCCACAAGAAAGCTTATTAGCAAAAAACAGAATAATTATCAATACCGCAACACTGCTCGTACTACGAAACGTTGAACAAAAAAAAACCCAAACCGCGCGTTGCAAACATCAAATTTCCAGGTGAATATCGAAAATGAAATTCATCCATCTCCGTTTCGCGGCATCCGATCTGGGAATGTTCCGCGCCCTATTTCACGCCGCAGTTTTTGTATTTGCTCACCCCTTCGCTGTTTATTTCGGCATATCGAATTCAGAAAACACAAACTCTCGTAACGTTAACACAACCGCAACACGATACTTCGCTGCCCCCTGCAGTCATGATTTACAACATGCCGCGCCGGAAAACGGAGAGCTTTAATTGAGGACCGCCGCAGATATCGGTTAACCGCCGGTTTAGACCGTTCCTAGGCCAGTTAGGGAGTTTGGAAAGCGGGCACCGTCTAAACGAACTCTACTAACAAGGTATTTTTTCTTGGCGACGTTCTTGTTTGCTTGACATATTCCATCGACCTATTGGTGTCGTGTTGCCTCGTTTCAGCAGATTTGAGTTTTTTTTTTAAGAATACGAAGTTGGTGCAGAACATTTTCTTCACTTGGATCAGTCAAGTTCGAAGCGTATTGTAATTGTATTTCTCGTAGATATCTGCCTGTGGCCTAATTATTATTAATAATAATAATAATAGATTTTATTGTATCAAACTACATGTATTATGATTTTAGTTCGAAAATATGAATAGGAAATTCATAAAATCTTTTGTGGAATCATGTATTATATATTTTACACAATCGTGACAAAAGGCAGAGTTCGGTCTTGACGGTAAGATAAGTTACCAGGAGGAAGCGCTCTTCCACTCAATCTATGATTTGTATGATAAATAATAAATTAACTGAAAAAGAAAAAAAATCATCAAAAGATTCAAGGAAAATGACGTTTCCTATCTCCATACAACCGTTAATGCCATGTCGAATTGGTATTTCTTACTTAAGGAATTTTCCTTTGTTTTTGCAATTGTTTACGCCATGAAATAGTTGGAATAAAGTTAAAAACAGCAATAATAGATTATTATTTTGATACAAAGCAAATCTGCTGAATTTCTTGGGAATTATTGGGTATTACAGGAATTATTAGGCATTACACGGGAAAGGGAGGTATTACTCGAGCATTACATGGGCATTACAGGAATTATTCGGAAGTGAAAGAGCAATTACTGTACAAAAAAAAGCTCATCTGACTTTTACTTGACAACAAACCTAACATTGAGACACGATTTTATATTTTTATTACTTTTCTAACTGGCATTACTGGCATTACTTGGGGGTATTACTCGGGAATTACTTGGGTATTAGAGGCATTACTTATGATTTTTTGGGAACTTCCTCAGCGGTTTTCCCCTCGTCCATACCCATTATCATCCAGCGTCTTGCCCATCCTTAATTAATTCATATAAGGCAAGATACGAAAATTATTCGATTGCGCGACATTTTTCACAATTTTTACAGATTTTTCAATTTTATTTTCGTGAGTTTTTGCTGTGGCTGTATTGTTCTGCCGTAATTTTCCACGTCCGAAACTGTCGGAAAAATTCCCACGCATTCTCTATACAACCTTCAGCGGAGTAGGCGGTAGATAATATTTCTTTTTTTTTAAGAAATCGTCTATAAACATCAATAAATTTCCAGTATAATTTCGTCTTTTTGTCCCATTTCATAGCCCTCTTCATAATTTTTGTTGACTACTTTCTTTGCTTTATGTGTTGGATTCCTTTTCTGTGACCAAGTTTTCTTGGAATGGTCTTTATTCTTATTGTAGAACAAACATTCATATTTAATGTGTGCTCTTCTTTTGCAGAATTGGCAAGATTTATTTGTTTCGTGGAAATTACAGAGCAATATGGTTTTCATCTCGTCTTGTTTCATTTCGATTTCTACTTTCATGAATCAATTTTTCTTTGAGAAGCAAACAAGCTCTACTGTCAGGTCTTGTTTCTTGTACTCATATATACAGAGGTCCTTAATACGTAACCATTTCTAACAGTGGATGAACAGTTCCAAAGTAGGTACTCAACTGTAAAATACATGACTAATTTGATTCATCTGGTCCATAAGGTAGAAACTGCCCATAGACAAGCTCCTTGAGAACTTTTTTGGAACATTCCCATAATATCTCCATAATATTTACTTTTGTCCGTGTTTTTTTATTGATTAATTACTACCTCCTAGGATTTCAAATATGTGTAGATTAAGTGATTTTAAACATTTCTTACCCGTAATTTTATATTTATACTTCTATTTTTTAACCTTCACATACAGGCCATATACAAGTATCTGATGCTTCCATGGTCGATACCAAGATCAATATACCTAATCACAAACAAGCATTTTTGCTTCTGTGATGATTCGCTTATTCACTGAATCAATGTACTTATACCTATCTGCTATTTTTTACTCTAAATTTCTTTAAGTGAATAAAATTATCATTATTATTATTAATATTATTATTATACACTTCCAACACGATTCCATAACCTTTTCAAACTAGCAGTTTCCTCGAGTACAGCTTTCGTATAAAAAAAATCATGAAAACTTAGAAAGATTCGAAATGTAACTGGTTTCAGCTGTTAACAATAGAACATAGCGACAAGTGTGAAAGTCGTAAAATGCATATGTGGACGGAAACTTTCCACACGAATCGCATTGTATCATCTCCATTTTCAACATTCTGTCGCCTTCCAGACCTGATGCATTAGGTTTATGAATCACAGCTCCAGTTATTATATTCCAAGAAAATGAACAATTTACTATAAATTCCAGAGTGGTGAGATTTTATTGGGTACAAAATCATAGCTATCAACAAAGATCACACTCGTATTGAATAGTTTATGACTAGAATGTGAGAATGTGATTGGTATTAGCCCGGGTTGCAGCGTTGCATTTCAAAAGGTTATTTCTGGTCGCTTCATTTTGTGTCTAGTCGATAGTCTGGATATAGCTAGCAATCAACACAAGCGTCAGCTGTCACAGTCATGGTAGGCCTGGGGTATGACTCTGTAACTTATATCGTATAGCTGTGTCTCTTCCCGGTACACCAGAAAGTGAATTGTTTAACTTTGTTTCGTTTCGCTACGCTAAACCAGTTTCAGAGTCAAACGTGAATCACAGTGCTGATGTTCTACAATTTAAACATCAAAAAGAGAGTCATGGCCATTCAAGTATTTTATTCTGTTACATTGATATTCCCCTTTAATTTAACAGAGATTTTCTCAAAAACGGTTAGCTGTTTCAAAAATTTAGGCCCAAAATTTTAGGTTTTTCGATGGCCAACTTAATGGTGATATTTAAATTTGATTTTTTTTACGGAAATATAAAATTTAACCCTCATCCACCCACATGAATTGAATTTACCTCAATTTTGAAATGACTAGAGCCTTCAAAAACCAAGGATCCTGGAATTTTTCAAAAACATTTGATGCATAATTGTAGCTTCAATTTTTCCAACCACTTGTATTCAGGATACATATTCAAGAAAAAAAGTCTTATTTTAACCCCAGGTATATGTCCTTGAAATATCTGTACTGAATTTCGGAACATCCCTTGTGTATTTTGATTTTTCTTTTCACTGACCAAAGTTTTTGACAATTTGTTTGTTCTTTTTGTTTCATCAATCGGAATAAGACTTTATTTCGGAGTTCAAATGAATATTCCATATTATCTGTGAGCCAAGAACACTACTTGCTTTTTTTTGGTTGAATGTGCGTTAATTGAACCATCCCTTCAACAACAAAAACCATGCCAAGAAACGAATTTCCTGCACGGAATCAACCTCTCAATCGAAAGTTTCAGCTCTATTTCATCAAAACGCCCGATTTAACTGAAGTATAATCACTCTCTGCTCGTGATTCAAGCATCAGTCGTAAGATGCGCTTTTCCGCTGCACAAAAGACTGGGGTCAGAGGTATAATGTAAAGACTGCGGATTGTTCAGCTTAGACTCGAGCAGTGTATATAAGCGTTCCTCGGGGTACAGCAGTTGTTGAAGTTTGCCTTCCTTCGAGGGGAAAAGCGTTTTGGGAATAGGATATCTAGAGATAGTAAAAATTAGGTTAGCTAGCCGTTCGGGAATAAAGTTCGGTTTATATTTCCAAGAGCTTCACCGCATACAAAAGTAATACTAGAGCTAGTGGATGTGGTTAATTACAAGGATCCATCTTCAATTCGGTGTCATTCATCACATTTAGTGTCATTGATACTGAAAATGAGGCAGATTATTTCAAACTAATTTCAATAGTTGGCTTCATTTTCAGGGTAATCATAATTTTTTATGGACGTCTGAGAGCTGATCAGTCATCATCAACCCAACCGAGACGCGATTCGTTTGGCCTTTGGGACCCGTAAAAGATACATCTCTTGGTGAATCTGCAACAGGAACATCAGTCTTATTCACCATGGTTACACTCCATTTTTATCTGATTTAACGATGCGCAAAGGGTAATTTGAACAAGAGAGTGATTGATAGACAATGGAACTCCAGAATAACCTTACTATATTATTTTATGTAACAGAGCCTCATATGTTGAAAATAAAATATTATTTTTTGATATTCCACGTCATTAAACCAATAGCCTGCATGGACGCTTTTGTGAATAAATAAATCAATCAGCCTTCCTCATTCAGCATAAACATAAAAATGAAAAATCCAATGCTATACTCCACTCATCCCAAAACGAACGTATTTTCACCAACGCGAAACTTTCATCCGATCCGAACTGCAGATTCATTTCAGAGCAAGGATAGTCATATAACTTTCCAGCTGCGTGTATAGCAAAGCCTGTCACAGGAAACGGATGTGTTGTGCTAAGCGCACAGAACGAAAAAAAAAGGATTCGATCGCTATACGGCCGGGTCAAGCCAAGCGATATAGACCGAAATGCCAGCCACTTCGATATAGGCCGAGAGCTTTTTATTTTAACACCTCACGTTCTCACTAACAATATCATGAATCTGTGAAGATCTCAGGAGCATGGAATAATCAACAAACCCGATTGAGTTACTAGGGAGCATAAGAAGGAAAACTATTGTGTTATATGCAATAATAGTTTTTTCAACAGTCATATTTAGGGATTCATCAAGCTAAGTAGCTTGAAGTTTTTCTTAAATACTTGACTTCAAAACTCAAACCTTTGAAAATTTGATATTTGACTTGACTCGATTTACGACGTGCTGTTAAATAGTAGAGCAGCGTGGATCCTGGATAAACAGTGGCGACTGGAGAATAATTGTGTATGTCTGATTTAAGTGATTTGTCCGTAATGGAATCGGAACCTTTTCGAAGCAGCGGCTCATAATATATCGTTGATGAAAGTGTCAGAATTTGATATCATCGAAACAGAAGTAGAAAGTGAAGGGGCGATGCCATCAAAAGCCAAACGAGTTGAAGTTACTAAAAGTGAATCTAATGATACGAAAAAAATTACCGAGGCATGGTCGTAATCCACTGGTTCGGACCTGGAGCAATGTTCTTTTTCCCAAGAACTGATATGAAAGACGCATAGGATGCGTTATCAAACGATCCTTCTACGTCAAGAAATGCTTTGAGTTCACTCTCTCCATTCCACGATCCTTCCGAATAGGCTATGGAGCGCCTTCGGCCGCATGCCATAAACGCCTACTTTATGCCCTTGATACATAAATAACTATTATATTTTGAACCACGCCCTAGGGCTTCTAGACGAAGAGCTGTGGTTCGCTGTAGCAAAGTGAAAATAATTGCCACAATTCCAAGAATTCAAAGTAGACAAATTTTAAGAAAAACTTATACGATATTTCAGGACGAGATCGTTGCAAATATGTTGTTAGCTCTTGGCCTATTACTCCCAGCAGTGGGTACGTTTAATACGATGCCGACGATTCGCTCCTAAAGAAGACAAACTGGTAAAGCGACAGAATGGGAACTCACTTTAGTTTATTAATAGTTCGCTTTTGGAGCGATTACATTTCATTGTTGAAGTTACTCGACATTTTTCACCACGAATCGTGTTCTAATACGTCGTTGACCGATGACTTCCTTTGTATCATGTGACAAGTAATTTTACAAATAAAAATAGCTTGGGAATGGTGATAAAAGCCGAATGAATCTGATATCACTGAGACAAAGGTATTTTGATAGGTTGTCTCAAGGAATGGATTCCAATATTATACCGTCCATCACACAACCCCCCTCCCCCATCACACCCCTACAACCACACCCACATTCTTATATTCGTTATAACATCCAGAATTGTTTAACTACCAAGCCCATAACCAGTCCTAGTCGTAAATAACGTCATCAAATAACTATTTCAATTATGAATTTGATATAAACCGGCCAGTCAGGACATAATTTAAAGGACAATCATTAATAATAATTTACAGGCTATTCAAACTACCGCAAACCTGGGTTTATAGCAGGGTTGCCGTATACATACATATCCTTTTGATCTCTTTGTCCATTCACTCTATGAATTCATTTTCCGTGCGGCCTCAGAAGGGCAAAAAGTCGCGGTGTTAACCAATTTCTCCACGCCAGATTCGGCTTCCATGCACTAATCCGGGGTTTGAGGGCGAATAAATTTTCCCGAATATTTACTGAATTTAAAGGATTTTAAAATGTCCACGGAAAGCTGGCTAACGTGGCCTGAAAGTGGTGATGGTTTTATATTAATAATGACCCATGAAAGTAAATACCGTTTTCCCTTTACTACATACTTTTTCATCATCTACAATATTAAATGTAAGGACTGCGATGCAAAATAGGGGACGTTATGAAGGACACTTAGCACATCAGAAATACGGAAGAACAGAAAAATCAGCAGTCGCCCATCATGTTTTGCAACAAAACCATTCCATAGACTTTAGTTCATTAAGATTAGTTTGACAAGTTAATAACAACAGACATCTAGATCCCTATGAAAGCTTAGAAATAAGTAAACATAATAAAATCATGAATAACGATGGTGGATCGATACCTAATAGTTTACTGCATAGCTTGATAAAATAATTATTGTTTATTATCACACGATGTTAATTATTAGCATATCCATTCAGCATTTCCTAATTAGTAGATAAGGCAATATTGTGAAATTAATTTAAGACAAACAAGACGCAGAGATATCTAATGGGTATGAATAAGGACAATTCTGCATGTAAATTTAGTTTTTCTACGTTCATGCAAAAAACAAAACTTTATTGAACTATATTTGGTGGAAAAACTGTCTCTTTATTGCACTGAGTGCAAAAACAATTATGTTATATATATGACTACCTGCATATTACATACTAAACAATTTTCGCACACCATATTTCATCAATACTATTTTTATGTGTCATTGAAAATATTATTTTCTTGAGATTATCAATGGTAATCATCTTTAAATATCTCAATTCGTGTGAAATGTAACTCACTGTAATAAGAATTAGTACTTGAGGTATAACAATTGAATTACTGGTAAATACCTTTGACAAATTAAGAATTCGAGATTTGGACATAATCATTTTCAGTAATAACTTCATCGAATTCAATAATTGCATATAGCCATTGGAAATATATTGAAATGTGTAGGAATTTTAGCACAGAATTTGGTTTATACCAGTATAAAGTTTTCAATAACGATGACTAGGGGCTATTTAACTTTGTGTACATTAGAATTTACCCATTTCCAAAATCAAATTGTGCATTGTTTCATGTGGAAATCACCCCCAGGTCATTGTGAAACAACAACATTCCGCTGAAATTTGAAGCGACTTTTGGTTCATTTACACCAGACTTGTTATTAAATCTTGTACACAATCAAAGTCGAAAGTTAGCGAAAGTGTATGAATGAATAATGGAATGAATTCATTCTTTCTTAATATATTCAAATCAAATTCTCTGATAGGTCAATTTTCATTTCTGATTGGCTAGTACTTATTTTTGTAAAAATTGTTGCAGATGAGCTTCAGAGTATATATTGAAATAATCAGCGTGTTTATAATGGAGAACCATTCTCGATCAAGGCGGTCGTGGTATACTGAAACAGTGACAAAATGTTCAAAACAGCAGTACTCGCTGCTTACGTGGTTACTTTTCTTTATTTTCAATGCCATTGTATGTGTTGAATTCAATTTTATAATTATTTTTTCTTGTGAATGAAATTATTATAAAATGTATTAATACATTGACAAAATCCATAAAATTGATCATGGTATCACATTCATCTCTACATCTAGTTTGATGTAAACTCTTTTTCTCTCCGTATTTTTGTACTTTCTTCTTAGATTTGAAATTTTTTTACGAGTAAAAGTTCTTGGTGCCCATTTCAGTTGGAGTGGAAATTTCCTCCATAAAAAATACGTTCTCCACCAATTTTAATGCATAATCTAATCGGTTATAATGAACCTCCAAATTTAGTAATATTCATCCGTCGACTGGAGATGGGTTTACCTAAACCCGAAACATGTCTCGCTAGTTTGGGAAACCAAACTTTGAAGTATTAAACCTATTTGTGAAGATGACTTTTAGATTTTCTTTTCGTCTTAACATCCAATATTTTAAATATTGTTTTTTACATATTTGCTACTGTAGATGAATTTGGTGGAAGGTTCATTCAATGGACCTTCACCCTATGCTTTTGGAAATAATGCCATTCATCCTCAGTTCATATTTTTTTATAGTACCAAGGACTTATGTATTATTATTGTTCTCATCATCATCATCATCTGAAAATACGATGTACATAAGATGAGAAAATAAGTTAACTTACAGAATTCTGCTCAGCCAGAACAAAATGTTATTCCAAACGGAAAAAAGATGGACTTCAAATCGACCTGATTTACTGTGACGAATGCAGGATGAACAAATAATGAAGTAATCCAAAAACAAAGGAAAAACATAAAAAGTCGTCCATTACCGGCAACGAGTAACGCTTTTCAAATAACGTAAATCTCTTCGCGTAAACAGCGCCAGCGCCGGGACGCACAGCAAATCTCAACTGCTGCAATTTCCGAGTTTCAACTGTCACAAATAAACTACGTCGCATGTTATTTACAAAGGCAGGAACGCGTCGCTCGAAGAATGTCCTGATTGCGAAATTGTTGAATTAAGTAATTATATCATTGCAGATTGGAAAGATATATCTAGGCTCTGGAGGAGGGGTGATTATCCACGGGCGAAATTAATTTTTGGGGGTACTGGAATTGGACAGATGAATAATGAGCAGCTTCATGGTGACAACAATTTATTACTACTAAAATTCAATTCAACCCAACTTCACATGTTGTTGGCGATACAAATAATTACCCATGAAGGGATCACACGCAATTTTTCCATAAGATTTTTTTCATCCCACCGTTTACGTATGTCCTTCTGTCGTTCTGTTGTTCTGTCCTTTTGTACGTCTGTCCTTCTGTCATTTCATCCTACTCTCCTTCTGTCCTTCTGCTCTCCTGTCCTGTCCCTCTGTTTTTTCCATATGTCTTCCTGTCCTGTCCTTCTGTCTTTCTGTCCTTCTGTCTTTCTGTCCTTCTGTCTTTCTGTAATTCTGTCCTTCTGTCCTTCTGTCCTTCTGTCCTTCTGTCCTTCTGTCCTTCTGCCTTTCTGTCCTTCTGTCCTTCTGTCCTTCTGTCCTTCTGTCCTTCTGTCCTTCTGTCCTTCTGTCCTTCTGTCCTTCTGTCCTTCTGTCCTTCTGTCCTTCTGTCCTTCTGTCCTTCTGTCCTTCTGTCCTTCTGTCCTTCTGTCCTTCTGTCCTTCTGTCCTTCTGTCCTTCTGTCCTTCTGTATTTCTGTTCTGCTGTCTTTCTATTCTTTTGTCGTTTTTTCTTCTGTCCTCCTGTCTTTCTGTCATTCTGTCCTGCTGTCCTGCTGTCGTTTTGTCTTTCTGTTCTTCTATCCTTCTGTCCTGTCCTTCAGTCCTTCTGTCCTTCTGTCCTTCTGTCCTTCTGTCCTTCTGTCCTTCTGCCTTTCTGTAATTCTGTCCTTCTGCCCTTCTGTCCTTCTGTAATTCTGTCCTTCTGTCCTTCTGTCCTTCTGTCCTTCTGTCCTTCTGTCCTTCTGTCCTTCTGTCCTTCTGTCCTTCTGTCCTTCTGTCCTTCTGTCCTTCTGTCCTTCTGTCCTTCTGTCCTTCTGTCCTTCTGTCCTTCTGTCCTTCTGTCCTTCTGTCCTTCTGTCCTTCTGTCCTTCTGTCCTTCTGTCCTTCTGTCCTTCTGTCCTTCTGTCCTTCTGTCCTTCTGTCCTTCTGTCCTTCTGTCCTTCTGTCCTTCTGTCCTTCTGTCCTTCTGTCCTGCTGTCCTTCTGTCCTTCTGTCCTTCTGTCCTTCTGTCCTTCTGTGCTTCTGTCCTTCTGTCCTTCTGTCCTTCTGTCCTTCTGTCCTTCTGTCCTTCTGTCCTTCTGTCCTTCTGTCCTTCTGTCCTTCTGTCCTTCTGTCCTTCTGTCCTTCTGTCCTTCTGTCCTTCTGTCCTTCTGTCCTTCTGTCCTTCTGTCCTTCTGTCCTTCTGTCCTTCTGTCCTTCTGTCCTTCTGTCCTTCTGTCCTTCTGTCCTTCTGTCCTTCTGTCCTTCTGTCCTTCTGTCCTTCTGTCCTTCTGTCCTTCTGTCCTTCTGTCCTTCTGTCCTTCTGTCGTTCTGTCCTTCTGTCCTTCTGTATTTCTGTTCTGCTGTCTTTCTATTCTTTTGTCGTTTTTTCTTCTGTCCTTCTGTCCTGTCCTGGAAAGATTGGTTGTAGACGCCCTTCTGAACCTCCAAACATGAATTTTGCTCGAGGATTATCACCCATTCTTCAGGTAGTGAATATATCTTTCCAATGGAATAGTACCTGCTCAACACTATTTATTTTTATACATACCTATTTATTCAATTTTGTATTTGTATTTATTATGACTTTGTCTATGAGATTTATATCTTCCCATAATGAATTATATGTATTTTGATTTGATTTGATTTGAGCTTCGGGACTATCTAGGGTTCCTTAATTATTAATCTGAGACCTCAAGTATCATTTATATCCACTAGAAACGATAAAGGACCCAGAACTGTTCCTCAAGGTATTGCTTGAGCGAAAAAGGGACCTTTAAAGTCTTGTACACACGGAATATTTGGTATTCAACTGTATAACCGTTTGGAGAAGTGACATTATGAAATCGATCAACATCTCAAACTGTTCCTCGAAATTGAAATATAAATTCGAGCATTATAAAGACTTTATCAATGGAGTGTATTGATATTTCGCTGTTATTTCCCATCTTTATTCAGGATGCATGTTGGGATGGAATCAAAAAGTATTATAATAATGGTAGATATTTCACATACCATTCTATTCGTCGAGTATGAATGGAAGAACCCCACCCAAACATTGTACGATCAAAAACTCTTGACATAAGCTTCAGCAGAGCTGAATAACAAGGGATATTCTTTGGAAGGAAGTCGTTCTCTGGAAATACCATGTTTTACCTCGAACAATGTGGGCGTGAATCCGCGTAGGCCTCTGTATTCGCCGAGATATATGTGTACGTAGAGAGGGAGCTAGATAAGGGGGATATCCGTCATTACAGTCCGTATCTTCCTCTATTACTTGGTGGGTTTAATTGTAAATTCTAGTACACAATGTGTAACAAGTCGCTTTGTGTTGAGCATTCAATTATCCTGACGTACTAGGTGGAACAAGTTTGGCGATAAATTCCTCCTAATTTAATGCGTCTCTGCGGATACATGTATTCGAAATTAGCGTTCGCCATATTGCAGCAAAGTTTGGTATATTGCGCGAAGAGGCTCATGTGTCAGAAAACAAAAATTCGAGTTTTCCTTCAAAAAACCTCACGACGTATAGTACAGTAACCACAGACAAATGTAAAGAATGAATCGTAGCACTTCGAAACTCGACACGAGACTTCTTGACATCATGTATTGTTAGAAAAAAAATTCTTTACCAAAATATATCAGAAGTAGAGCCCAAAAAAAACTTTAGTTAAAAAAATTATATATTTTTTTTGCGGTTGATTCAAAAAGTATAAGATTTATCAAGAAACAATTTCAACAAGGCGAAAGATAATTCAATTCTCCACAAGAAATATACTCAGTACTTTCTCACACAATGCACTCGTTTTCTCGAAAAACCTGATTGAATTCCGATATAAAACAGGCTCGCTTTAACCCACCACTGCAATTTCCGGCAGGGACAAAAATTATATTTGTCATAACTTTGATAAAAATTATGGTAGAAGGAAAAGAAAAAGTGTATATCGTTTCTGAACACTTGTACTTCCTCATGCAAATACAGCATGTGAGTATCTGAGTACCCAAAATGTATTTTGTCCCACTTCACATAACCCTTCTACGATATTTACGAAGGATCCGATAATCATGGATATTTTAGTTGATATGAAAAAGTTATACTGAAGCAGGAATCAGTACCCTCTTTGGACCATATGCAACGATTTTAGAGTAGTGAGACACGGCTCACTTAGACATGCCAGACAGAGAAAAAATTGGGTTTTACTCATACCTCAGTTTTCAACTCACCCATAATCCCGGTAGTTTCTTCAGTAAATGTTGAAAATAATCGCTCATACACATCCTACAAGAAAAATGAAGTATGTGATTTCAAGATTGAGGTTTGCACTTCGCAATAGTGTTATTGAACATATATGCAGGATATGAATAAGCGATTATTTTCAACATATACTGAAGGGAGTGCCGGTTTTATAGGTGAGTTGAAAATAAGGTAGAAGTAAAACAGAGTTTTTATTTTGGCATGTATAAGTAGGACCTGTTACACTACTTTAAAATTGTTGCATATAGTCCAAAGAGGGTATGGGTTGCTGTTTCAGTTCCATATTTACAAAATTATTCATGTTTTTCGGATCATCCATAAACATTTCCGTGAAGTGCGACAAAATACTTTTTATGAAAACAAATACTTGCATTATGTTTGTATCAGAAGCAATATGAACTTTTTCGTTTTCTTCTTTGATCATTTTTAACAGAGTTGTGACTAATCAAATATTCAGCTCCGCCAGAATTTTCACCAGCGGGTAAGGGTGAACCATCAATCACGTTTTCTGAGAAAACGAGCGCATTTTATAAGAAATTACAAGGCATAATTTTCGTGGAGAATTGAATTATCTTTCACATTGTTGAGTTGTTTTTCCGATGAATCATATACTTTCCAAGATTAGAGCAAAAATCTATTTATTTAATTTTAAACGAAAAAAAAAATATATCCATCCCTGGATTTGAAAAAAAAAAAATCTTGTTTATCATGGTTCCAACAACTAGCATATCAAGTTTGGTGGTGCTACAATTCATCTTTGTCTCGAAACCCAATCGTACTGAATTAGTAAGCAAGTGGAGAATTCAAGTAGAACCTTTTAGGCCCGTAGATATAGACAATCAATACACAATAAATTCAAAATTATCCAAAAATTTCAAACTCTAAAACAAGGTAGGAAAATGTTTGAAAACAAATCAAAATTTACAACCTGTTACGAAGTCCGGAACACTGTCAAAATTGCAATTAACTTGAATTTTGCTGTATACTCGTTGAAAAAATTCCAAAATTTCTGCAAATTTGGAGTGATTAGTATTTAATATATTATTTCATATTCAGAATCAAGTTTGCAACCGATTTAAGTGTACGGAGCATTATTTTTTATTAAAAACTAAAGATTTTCTTTGATATACCACGAGAAAAAGTTCTGAGAGTTCTGCAGACCTGACAGATACATCGAAAAAATATTCCGAAGAGTTGAACAGATTTGCAACCTTTTACGTTGACTGGAACATGTTTATCCATGTATTTTTCCAATTCGAAGTATTTTTTTAATCAAGTTTGTTGCAAATTGAAGAAATCTGCATGCATTGTTCACAACAAGATTGATAGAAACCCTGGTGCGTTCATTTATACCTGTGAAATCGGCCTACCAAAACTGTTAAGGTACGGCCTACGTGATTCTTCATATTTCATTTAGATCGGATTAGCTTCACGATCATTCGTAGATGGCGGTATAGTCATTACAGATTGATAAATGAATACTTGTCATGATGACGTTGGACAATTGTCATTGTCATGACATGTTTACATTTCGTATTCATTCAATTTTGTTAAAAAATACGACATAACATGTTTAACGTGCTTATTTCATCAAAAATCGAACAGTAATTTTAAATTAACTAGTTGGATATGTGATATGTACGGGATATTTAAACAATGATACTAACCTTAGATCTTTCATACAAACGCAGCCATGTCCAAGTACAAACTTGAAAAAACATTATGCACTACAAATACAAGAATTACAGAAAACTCAACAATAAACAAAAAAATAATCATTGCGAACTGAACGAAAAGTAGTAAAAGAACAGAAAAAAACGATAAATATCCCGATGAAATGTAAATCACAGTTAATCAAAAATTATAAACATAGTAATAAACAGTCAAATTTCAAATATTGCAAAAAAAATATGACTCAGTACTTCGGAATGTAAACTCGGCTATTTTTGAATAATGCGCCATCTACTGACAACGGGAAAGCTAATCCCATCTTATTACAGCATTAACAACTTTGGGTGAAACAAAAGCGAATCAGTCAATCCACCAGGGTTTCTATCCATCTTGGTTCACAATAACCTTGTCAAGAGAGAAACAAGATGTCCTGCACTACCGGGACGACACTTATTGCCATAATCCTATACAATAGGAATAATTGGGTCGAAAATCCATCAGAAAACAACTACTTTCCGAACGTTGAATTACATCTAAAGAATTTCCGTGCAGAGTCCTACAAGGATGTCTCCGCAATTGCTAGTTGCATGGAAATGTTCATTGAAACATTTGGACCGCCTATAGATCGATTTCTGAGTTCTTGCCCTCATCAATATAGGGTAGGTCTCTGCAGACAATAACTAATGTCTGCAACAAACGATTCAACAAAATCTCCATGTAAAGGCAGAAGCTGAGAGACCGCCCGCAGCCTAGCGTTCACTAAACCACGGGCGCCATCTGAACTCCAGCCCCTCAACAAACAAATTTTAAGAGCATCTATTCTGATTCATTCACAAAGATTCACAAATTTACAACTTTGTACACGATCCGGAACTTCATACAATTTGTAGAAATCCAATTGTTTTAAAATTAGTTGACAAACTCGATTCGTGATTTGAAAATAGTTATTTTGTATTAACTGCGTAAAATGACGTTTATCATGGTTCCAAAAACAAGCATACCAAGTTTGGTGGTGCTACAATCGATCCTCGTCTCAAAACCCAATGGTACTGGATTATATGTTCTAAGAGGAAATTACACATGGTAAATAAACATCTCATCTCATCAAATTAGATAACTATTTAAACTTCGTAAATAACTCCCCTGGAATCCGGAGTATACTAATTGTGAAATACTCCTCATTTAAGTATGTCATCATTCCTGAAACGGCTACTGGGCACATTAAAAGTTTTCATAATAATTATGAAACCCCTAGATTGTGTAATAAACTGAAATGTTGGCGAAGAAGTGAATGCTTTACAACGAGTTTCTTTCGCAGATAAATCCAAAGTTTTCTAACGGAATTGTATATTCAAAGATACGAAAGAAAATTGGATAGTTGAAGTTGAAACCCAGTTTCAGATTCAGATAATGCTAAATA
Source organism: Chrysolina haemoptera (assembly GCA_958298965.1). NCBI lineage: Eukaryota > Metazoa > Arthropoda > Insecta > Coleoptera > Chrysomelidae > Chrysolina > Chrysolina haemoptera. The sequence continues at coordinate 8,247,691 of OY282595.1, read as the reverse complement.
TACGTAATTGCTTCCCTAACTTTGATGATAAAGTTAATGGCTGCTCAGTTTTCTCATTTCACTTAATGTGAATGTCTATTCAGCTGTACATTTCTATTCCAATATGGTTATTTGCAGCTTTCATGAAAACATAATTTTATAAATATAGATGCGTATCTGAATACTACTCATACCTCGGTAAATTTAAACGTTTTGATATGGAACCATGGAACATTGAAATAAAATATTTTTCGAAGGGTATTACCGATACTACTTTTTGAGAGAAGAACCATTGCAATTACTCAACAGATGGCGCTGGAAGCACAAAATTTCATGAAATTTGAATGTGTTTTAAAGAGAAAATATTGTTTTTCCTAAGGGAAAGAATATTTTTTCCAGGAAATGTTACGTTTCATTTTTATATTCCAATGCAGACATGAAATGAATCCTTTAATTAGATAGAATGTTTCGACTATATTGTTTGGTCCCAATTACCTACCTGCCTGTAACGATTTCAACTGGTATCCAGCCTCTGTGATTTGCATTCGACAAGGATGCGGTGGCTGTGTCGCATTACGGACATGCCATAAATCAACGATAATGATGGTGAGAGGGCCGAAAATAATATACTTGGTGGAAAAGTACGTTTATCGAATAAAAAGCTTTTCCATATCTAATCCAGTACGATTGGGTTTTGAGACGAGGATAAATTGTAGAACCAGGAAACTTGGTATGCTAGTTGTTAGAACATGATAAACACGAAAAAAAAATGTTTACTGAAATTCCAGGGCTGGAATTTTTTATTTTTTTTTTCGTTTTAAAATATATAAGTAGATTTTTGCTGTAATCTTGGAAAATATATGATTTATCAGAAAAACAACTCAACATGGTGAAAAACAATTCAATTTTTCACAAAAATTATTCTTGGTAATTTCTTTTGAAATGCGATCGTTTTCTCAGAAAACGTGATTGAACGTCGACATCAAATTTCAGGTTCACCCTTACCCGCCGCTGAAAGTTCTGGTGGAGCCGAATATTTGACTGGTCATATCTCTGCTAAAAATAATCAGAGAAGAAAAAGGAAAAGTTCATATCCCAGGTAGCACCTCATGTTGGCTGAATCTTGTTTTCATATTGGGCCAATATGGATATATTGAAAATGTGAATATAATATTGAACCAATATGGGTTCATATTGGAAAAACAATATTTCATTAATAATATTGGTGGAATATTGGCTCAACCTGTTCTGAATGTATATTGTTTCATGAAATATTGGGTCAATATTGGTTCAATAATTTTCACCAATATCGATAGAGCGATATTGCCTACATATTGTTTGCAGCATCTAGCTCCAATATTGCGATTTCAATATAACTCTCATATCGGTTTCAGAGTTAAAAAAGAATATTGTATATCCAAGTTTGATAGCACATTGGTGGAATATTATTTAATCCATACCCTAAAAATGATATCGGCCCTATATTGATTGAGATTGTTAAGAAAACCTTACGCCAATATTTGAAGGACAATATTGATACAATATTACAAAATACATTTATCACTAGGATTGAAATTTGAATATTGGCCGAATATTCATTAAACAATATTGAAATGAATCATGATTAAACTTGGGTAAGAAACCGCTAGGTGGCCCCACATATGGAACAAGAGCTGAATCATAGTAACATATGTTAAATAAGGCTTCTCACAATACGTTTACAAGTCAATCTACTCAGTGGTAAATTGAAGTAGAAACGAAATTGCAGAATTTTTAAATTAATCGACATTTTCTGGAAATATTTTATCAATGTTTCCAAGGCAACATATTCACTTTGAATATTTTATCAATATATGCAAATGATATTGTACCAATATCCCTTAATATTTTGGGGCCAATATTTCTTCCTCAATATTTCACTAATATTATTTGTATAATGTCCAAGTAATATTGTGCCAATATCCCGAAATAATTATGACTTTATCGCCAATATTGAGTTTTAATATTTTGCCAGCCGCTTTGGTGTTGTAGCGTTCATAAAAACGATATACCAACCTAGTCCTTTTGATGCGGTGCCGGCGGTCGCTAATTGCGCGTTGCATTGCGAGTTGAGAGGAGGCATATAAAAAGCAATTGAGAAGCATTATAATATATTTCTCGCCTCGTCGGTGACGGGTATATTGCTGCTTGCTTTACCGCCTCTTAATATTCACCGCCAAGGGCTGATAGTCCCATATCCCCCCCTTAATCCGCCACTGGGTATAATATACTAAAATTTCAGAAAATTTTCTCAATGCCTCATTTGAAACCCCCTTTTATCCTTACATTGCACAAAGAATTTAGAAGAGATGACATGTTTTTAACCGTTTGATAGCATTCATTATCAATCGCCCGGTAGAAGAGCAATGTTCGTTTGCATCAAGTACGTTTTTATCCGGAAAAATGGAATGGAGGGTACTAGCGCTCGTAGAGAACTGACGGAAATTATAGCTGACGGTCGCCATCGAAATGATGCTTCTAATTATAAAAACGAATTAAACGCTACAGCTGAAAAATCACAGGACGCTTTCAAGTGGGACTATGACAGAGAGGAGCGAGTAAATTAAACCGGCTTCATTTCATTTTGATATCAATCAAGCGAAAGCTTTTGTTCGCAAGTTGTGTAATTATTTTGTTTTTGAGGAGGTTATCACAAAATGGACGAAATCACCTTGCAGAAGAAAGATGATGAGAAATGAGTTGTGGTCTCCATGTCTTGACGGGTTTTCTGAAGAGATTAATTGTATTATTTATAATCATAGCACATTATATTACAAGTGTTATAATAGTAATTTTTGTATCAAGTGTGTGAAGTGTTACTTTTTCACGTGTAGGAAATGTTGACTAATGAGGCTTTTCTGTAATGAGGTAGCAGCACTGTAGCGTAAGGTCTAGTCATCCCTCAAGAATGCAAAATAATCCAAAGCAAATTAGGAAAACAAATATGGGCAGCAATAAGCTATTCCAGTACCAGTAACTTTTGCAGCTCTGTGTTTGAGCTCAATCTTAAGTTCAGATACTTTCATTTGTCCGTAATCCATATTCATATTTTAAAACAGTGCGAATACGATATATTTTTGGTAAAAAATGTCACAAATGGCATGAAAATTTGTACAATTTGACAGTTGTTTAGGCCTGACGCATACGTTGCGACATCTAGTGTTAGAAAAAATATAGAAAATTTTAATTGGATGATTTCTGAGAGCAAAAAAATACTTCACTCAAATATAGTTTTTTCTATACAACTATCAAAAAAGACAAGCAAATATCGAATAAAATCAATTTCGCCTATTGAGGTCGATATTATTATTATTAACTCCGACTCAACTTTCAAATAACTATAGTCAATTGGGAACTACTTTTCATGTTCTTAACTAGTTCATCAAAACTAGCTTACATTACTCTGTAAAGCTAGAATACCTTTTTCACCGTTACAGAATTTGCCAATTCTGAAATCGAATTTGATAACAGAATAGAATCATTCTCGCTCTTGATATTGAACAAATATTCTACTTCTACAACACTTGCTATCTTATGCATTTTGCGGTTTTCCATTCCTGGTTAACACTGTTGTAGCAATAATAACGTTAGCCATGACTGGCATCATGGTAACAAGATGTGAATTGGAATGTCAAAATAATTTTTCGTTGGATTTCCATTTGATTATAAATCAATTTTTTTATTTATTGTGGAGAAAGCAGTCTGTTACCCGGTTTGAATGGAAGTTCACGATGTGCGTTACAGTTTGTAATTTTTGAAAATAATTCCTCTTCGACATCGATAAAGCCTAAATCTGAGGGGGAAACTGCTGAAAAAATTGTGTACACCAATTCCTAAAAATCGCAAGTAATGCCTCTAATACCCAAGTAATTTCCGAGTAATACCCAGTAATACCCGAGTAATACCCCTCAAGTAATGTCAGTAATGCCCGTCAGAAAAGTAATAAAAATATAAAATCGCGTCTCAATGTTAGGTTTGTTTGGCATTTTCGGGTAATGCCACTAATACCCAAGAAATGTACACCAAAATTTCCCAGCGGTTTCTCCTTCGCCTGAGCCTTATGTTCCAATGAGAGCATCCGTCGAAATAATTCATTGCTTTTTTTTCACAAATTCTTCAAGCCAATTGTTCTCTTTTTATTTGCTCTCTATTACTTCATCCGTAGTGTTCATGGTGCTGTTTCAATGTCTAATATTTTTAAAATTATTATTTGCCATAAATATTCTCTTTCTTGGTGCTAATAATTGTGTTTCTCATTTTTATATTGATTTTCGGCGACTGAAATTTAAAACGATGTTAATGCAAATGAATCTTTGACATTCACTGTATCCATGTTCCTTTCGAAAAAGTCGATTAGTCATTTCCATCAGTTACCCATGGATCATTTCCTCTTGATAGGTAATCACGCTATTCTTGAACAAGTAGAGCTATAAAAAGCTCCTCATTGAGCCAGTGATCTGCATATTAATATTCTCTAAACCCAGTTACGTGTCTTCATTTCCATGTTATGTCCGTGTCATGCATAAAGCTGCTTTTATGCGGAAGACGTTCGATCTAATCCCACTTCTGAAAATAAAACGGCTTTAATGGTGATAAAACTCGAGGATAATTTTAATTTGTCTGGGAAATAATGTTACCACAAAATAACCACTTAAATTAAAGAAATCTGCATTGCATTGTTCACAATAAGCTTGTCAAGAGAGAAACAAGATGTCCTGCAATACCAGGACCACGCTTATTGCCATAATCCTAATTGGGTCGAAAATCCATCAGAAAACAACTACTTTCCTGGATAATACCACGACGAACGTTGAATTACATCCAATGAATTTCCGTGCAGAGTCCTACAAGGATGTCTCCGCAATTGCTAGTTGCATGGAAATGTTCATTGAAACATTTGGACCACCTATAGATCGATTTCTGGGTTCTTACCCTCATCAGTTTAGGGTAGGTCTCTGCAGACAATATGCAGACAATATCTGCAACAAACGATTCAACAAAATATCCATGTAAAGGCAGAAGCTGAGACACCGCCCGCAGCCTAGCGTTCACTAAACCACGAGCGCCATCTGAACTCCAGCCCCTCAACCAAAGCAATACCCAGAACTTGCGTGATTAATCTAACCACTAATACAAATTAAAGAAATCTGCATTGCATTGTTCACAATAAGCTTGTCAAGAGAGAAACAAGATGTCCTGCAATACCAGGTTTAGTGAACGCTAGGCTGCGGGCGGTGTCTCAGCTTCTGCCTTTACATGGATATTTTGTTGAATCGTTTGTTGCAGATATTGTCTGCAGAGACCTACCCTAAACTGATGAGGGTAAGAACCCAGAAATCGATCTATAGGTGGTCCAAATGTTTCAATGAACATTTCCATGCAACTAGCAATTGCGGAGACATCCTTGTATGACTCTGCACGGAAATTCATTAGATGTAATGTAATTACATTAGATGTAATTCAACGTTCGTCGTGGTATTAGCCAGGAAAATAGTTGTTTTCTGATGGATTTTCGACCCAATTGTTCTCATTGTATAGGATTATGGCAATAAGCGTAGTCCTAGTATTGCAGGACATCTTGTTTCTAAAATAACCACTGACTGACTGAAATGACAAAGCATAATGGTTAATTTGAAAATACTGCCGGGGGTAAAGGCTTCCTGATCAGGTTTAGAGTACTGTCTAACTGACTTATTCATGTTTGGTGGCGTATTCAATTTTCAGCTGTAGAAAAACGGAAAAAAACTACAGCACCACCATAATATCTCAATGGAAAGCTGTGACTAACAACTGATGTTAATATTATCGTTTGGTTTCTCTTATTCATGAACATACGAGAATCACAGCTAATTCATCTATGTGTATAACATTCAGTAATTTGTAGGAAAAAATATGAAAATCGGTGTTTTTGTACATTCTGTGTCTGGTCATCATGCATTATAATTGAGGAGAGCTCAAATCAAAAATCTATATCTCTCGTGTTCGCCAAAATGGATTGATGAATCTAAAGGGAGTGAGGTTTGAACAAAACAAGTCATGATATTCATATTCGAAAGATTGTTGACAATGATTAGATAAACTGGAAGTGTTCAGTATGAACCCCTTCAAAGAGAAACCTGTGACAGAAAAAAAATTGAATATGCGGTTAATATTGCATCTGTTATCGAAAATCCTCATGAAAGTCAAAACTCAATTGCCAAAAATATCAGCATTAGTGAAGAAATCGTATCAAGAATTCTTACAAAATTCTTATAAAATCCAGCTTCACCAAAAACTCTTCGAAAACGGTTATGGAAAACGACTGGAATTTTGTGTGTGGATTTTGGATGAAGCGCAGATAAAGTGCAGATGATTATAACCATTATAGATTCAGTTCTGTTCAGTTATGAGTGCACCTTTCCTAACAATGAGACTGTTAATGGACAGAACACTATTATTCTGATTTCAATCCACATCAATCAAGAATTAACTACAGTCAGGTCGCCAAACCGTGAAAGAAGATCATTAATGTTCGCGAAGTATTCTGCATCTATACCAGGTGTCCACAAAAAAAGTGAAAATACACCGGGTGTCTCATTTAAAAATCGAAAGTTTATATCACTTCCGGTGAGACCGGAAGGTGCATGAAGCTGAATCACTTGTCGAAAAATGCAATTTTATGTCTCATATAGATCCTCTAAATTTTAGTCTAGCTTTATGCCTGGTCAACCTTCAGAATATCACTGTATATTGTCTTAATCCTTTTATGTCATTATTCCTATTGATGTGCCCTGTGGCTGACTTTATTAAAGGCCAAACGACGTCAATATATCGCCAGTGGTTTCATATTTGGTGCTAACTCCATTCACCAAACACAAAACCACTAATGACAGCGAGGTCATTAACCATTAAAAATATATCATTCAAGCAACACCCTGTACAGTAAGGTTGAATTATTTTTGGCGTAACTACATTCCATGATCAGTTAAGATTTTCTATGAAATTTGTCATTTGAAACGAAAATTCCTACCCAATTCTGATCTTATATTCCGAACACGCGTAGAGAAAAAAACATCAGGATACTCTCAAGTGGAAAACTCATAAAACATCGGAATATAGCCAACTTACCGGGCTTTTACATTCGTATTACTCAAATTCCCCATGGACTCAACGAAAATAGATTTCAATTTCAGAAACAAGAGTTTTCCTCTATGAATTCGATATTCCCAGCTTCTCTTATCTCTTTGTTTATGGATGATACGTAACTTTATCTGCGTCCTAATTCTTGAATAAAGAATATAAAATCACAACGGAAGCATCTGGCGCAACCATATATATAGGGAAAACCCAATAAGGGTCCAAAATTTCAATAAACGTGACTGGGTTAGCCTCCTCGGTAATATTAACATAAATTTTATGAGCAGCCCTAAACTTTTATATACATATGCATTCCGGGTACAGAAAATATGCAAATTTTTATCACGTATTAGTCAATATACTGGAGCTGGAAAGAACGTGAGCAAGTGGAGCTGGGTTGACAGTGCCTCGTTGAACATAGTTTAGTTTAAATGGTTTAGTTTAATTGAGCAAATTGTGGAAATAGTTGTTACATACAATCGAAGAATGGTGAATAGAATCATAGCTGTGGATTGAAACAACTGGATACATTACATAATTATTGCTTCTCACGGCACCACGAGTGTGTATAGATATATATTGATTCAAATTAATGTGCTGTAATAATGATAATACTTCGAGTATCTAACATTAGATAATGGTGATGGATGAAGCCTATTGAGTTATTCTATGCATGTTTCATGAACATGGAAAAAACAGATATCGAAAATGTTTAGCTGCTTAGAGAGAAAATTAAAAATACCAGAATAATTATTGAAATTGGCTACAATGAACTGAAAGGAAAATGTATACAGTATCGGAAACTTTCGTTCTGGGGTATAGACAGAAATCTACGCGAGCAATAATAATACCACATCAATAAGAAAGACGCACTACTGTGCACATATCCTGTTACCCCACCCGACGAATTAACTGCTCACATCGATATCCCTTCCTCGAGCGATGGATTTTTACAACAATATTAAGTTTACCATATTACCACCCAGATTACAATGCTAGTGAATCAATTGGTACAGAGGAGAAGCGGAGATCAAACATTTTGGCAGAAAGAAAAAACAAAATTGATTTTTCTATGAAGTTTGAGGATACCTTCTCATATTACGTATGGCACGTGAAATTTTATCGAAATTTCAACTGATTCTCCTTTTTCAAAAAAAAAATTATTGTTAAGAATATTCACCCTAACACTATACAAATAATTTATTTACATATCAATTTCTACATGTAATTTTTTTCACGTCTTAAAATAATTTATATTCACTATTCTGCTTCGCTTCACTGGACTATTGTATCTTTAGTCTTAAATCAGAATTATTTTCCCAGCGGCTGGCGCGGCGTCATTTACAGATGACAGAAATGTACCGAGATCGTTCTCGATACTTCTACTCACTTCCAGAGGGCTCGAGTTATCGCGACGTACGTGACTGATGACCTCATCTTGTTTACAAGTTGGCCGAGTTCCACGAATTCCAGAGTCTGCTCGGATTCGCTATATTATTTTAAAAAACGCACTTGATAATCAACAATTGTTTTTTTTATGCTGAAAATCAATATTAAGGAAATATTCATTATCTTAAAATCATGATTTATCACGTTCTCTCATATTCCATAGATGCCATTTCGAATTGAATGACATATGAGTCATAAATTTTGGTAGTCTAGGTCAGCTTTTAGATAAAATAGCACCTGTGAACCTGACTAATTTTCCTGTTTCGGAAATTACAAAACACGGAACTTCGTCCAAAACCGTGACGAAAATTGATAGTTATTATTTCTTGAATCATATTCACCCCAAATATTCCAAATATTAATTTATTCGAACTCAAATGTAGTGCAACCTGACGAAAAATTATTCTCGTATAGGAACAAAAAAGTCCCATAGATGCAAAATACACTGAACAGCAAAACTCGCATTCATAACACCCTGTAGCTCGAAAACCACTCATAGGATCAATCTATGAATTGAACTGTTCAATAAGGATTCCAGGAACAAAATATCAAATTTTAGGGAGAATAAGCCAAAAGAAACACATCACATCAACAGGTTGAATAATAGAAGTTGTTCAAAATATCTTTCAACTTTCATTAAAAATATAGTAAATGTTTTGCTTATTTTATATTCCCATATTTGAAAATTTTGTATTCGTAATTTGCTACTATTTGTACGTCACTGGAATATTTGTCAATTGTACAGGGTGTTTCCAAAATTGGAGCGATTAAGAAAGTGGGTTGTTATATGGAAAATGATGTACCAATAAATGACAAAAATTTTTGTTTTTAAACCAAAAAAAAAATTTCGAAATTCTTCGAAATGCCTTTGTTTGGGATGCACTGGTTTGATTCTCCAGGCAACAGCATGTCTGCCCGCTGCGTGGTTTGCCTCTTACCTCTTGTCAGTGATTACCAAAAATTTTTTGAAAACTTCAAAATTCAATATCTCCAAAATAATATTTTTTTCGGCAAAAACGTATTATTTCATTTTATTTTGTTTTGTCATGTTCTACTTTCCAGTTCATTTATTGCTCCAATTTCGGAAACACCCTGTATAGCCTCTGTTTTGGCAAGGATTGCTCAACTTCGTATACAGATTATTTTGCGACATAAGTAGGTGAACCGACCGATGAACCGACTCCAATATTGGTCTGAAAAGGAAAGGACGAGTATTGTTCGAATGCAAAGCTGGTGAATATTGAAATGTGTTTTCCATTACTCCACTCCTTTCATTTATTTGTAATTAAATATTGTTGTTTCAACTCCTCTTCAGGTATACAATGAGGGATTCCGTATAGCGGAAATACCAAACACTATCGCGATCCAATTATATTGGAAATTGGAAACCACCAGAAAACAGACATGGAGAATCTCAATATTCAAGGACTGTGTTATCTCACAGAGGCAGCGGAATTGTGAAAATTCGATGCTCCAAACTCATCAAAAATACATTTACTCGTTCTCGAATTGCCTATTATTGTCGAAATTCGCCTATAAAATTCCGAATACTCCTTATAACGGCACCGATCTTGTTAATTATGATTTTATTATACCAGTCAACGTTAAAGTACTTCGTTTGAATCAGTCGAATGGGACGTTAATTTTAGTAGCAGTAATAAAACTGCTGAAATATCTGCATTTGAATGATAACGATGAAGGAAGGCTTAGGGTGAATGCCAGACAAATAATGTATTAGCACACTGAATCTTCAGGTGTATTAACAGCATTGTATAGAAAACACTGGCCAACAAAAACTATGCGAATTAACGTCTCAAATAATCCAGTACGATTGGGTTTTGACACGAGGATCGATTGTAGCACATCCAAACTTGGTATGCCAGTTGTTGGAACCATGATAAACACGAAAAACTATTGTTAACTGAAATTCCAGCGGTGCAACATATTTTAATTTTCGTTTAAAAATAAATAATCAGATTTTTGCTGTAATCTTGGAAAGTATATGATTTATCGGAAAAACAACTCAACAAGGTAGAAGACAATTCAATTCCCCACAAAAATAACTCCTAGTAATTTTTAATGAAATTCGCTAGTTTTCTCGCAAAATATGGTTGAACGCCGACATCAAATTTTAGGTTCATGCTTAACCGCCGCTGGAAGTTCTGGCGGAGCCGACTATTTAATTAGTCATAACTCTGTTATTGCGATGATAGGGAAATCCAAAAATATCGCGTTTTTTTCGATTTTGATCAATTTTTGATGATAATCGTGCACGAACGTTTCACTTCGCACATAATCTTAAAAATGTGCGTCAAATTAAAGAGGATGGAGTTTTCAACATTGCATGCGAAGTGAAACGCTCTGGCACGATTATCATCGAAACTTGATTATAATCTGGAAAACACCATGTTTCTGGAGTGTCATGTCATCACAATGGTCGTGGAATTCTGATATAACTGTTAGATACGAACCAATGTAACAGCCAGGGTTTTAACAAAATCCAATTTTTTTAATTTAGTGCTCACTGGTGTAGAGAAAATGAGAAAGTTTTGTCATTATCATTGAAATACAAATGTTTCGGTATGGTCAAGCTATTCATAGGATAATAATATGATATTTTCATACAGCTAGGAAAATATTTAAAAAAAAATTTTCAATTTTCTCTCATTATCTTTTCAAACTCTGTATATGTAAATAAAATTTAATTCTAAGCAACTTTTTCAAATAACTTTTTCTGATATCTTGCCATTTTACCCCACTTTTTGCCTTTTCATAGTAATTTTTTTCAATTTGCCGCCATACCAGCGATCACGTGACATGTGTCAAAATCGATTTTTAGGTTATCGGACATGCACAAACTTTTCCCAAGAATCATTTTTCTAATACTCTAATAATAAACTTTTTTTCCCATATGGTACATACTTTTTGGCGGTCACTGTAGAAGGATAGTTAGTTAATTTCCATATAGTCGAAAGGTCACCTCGTGTTGAATAAAATCTAGTAGATGCAAAGTCTCTGTGATAATTATTCTCGAAATAAATGGTCACTGTGGAGACGTTCACTATCCAGTTCCATTTATATGTAAATAATGTAGGAATTAGCCTTTGTGAAAATACCATTGGAGCTGTGATGATGGAGAACTGGAGTATTAAAATTTATTAATTATATATACGTCGGGTCAACATGCATGAAAATTGATTATGAGTATCTGCGACGTATATACGAACGACGTGTTGATGAATTCAACTCTGAGAATATATACAGTGGCTACCATAAATTATGTAACATATGGAGAAAAATAGGACGGTGAAAAAACTTTCACCTTCCTATTAAATCTCACCTCCACTGTCTCCGATGGATACGGGGAAAAAGTTTCTTATTAGAATACTGGAAACGTATCTATCGGTGATCGATTGTGCTAAAAATCGATTTTGACATATGTCACATGATCATTGTGATAATCGAAAACATCATATTTTCAAATTTGCAGTTCGGCTCTTTATTGGCTATTGTATACTTACAATCAAGCTATCAGAATATTTTTATGTTGCGAAAATGATACAACATGGAACTTTGAGCAGAACTTGAAAATGTACTGAATCAGAGAGGATAGTTCGAACGGTAGAACGCGGGTAATTGATATCTAAAGCCAAGCAACGGAAGTCGAGGTTGTTGTTTGGATGGGTGACTTATGGTTAGAGTGCCCATCGGCAAAAATTTTACTGATAGATACTCTCTCCAAACTTTCTGTATGGCTTCATTGGACCTAGTCGGCCACCGTTTTCCTCTGTGACTTTTTTTAGTTCGGGGGTGTTTTTCCAAAAAAAAATCCTGAATACGTCATTTTGACGACTAAAAAAATGTCTAGATACTGTTTTATTTTCAAAAGGAATAGCTTAAAAACTTAAACTGAAACCCGGAAATAAAATTCTCTGACAAAATACATGGGTCCCCCTCGAAGACGTCGAAAAAATGACCATGGGAAAATGTATTAATTACCAGCTGATTTTCTCAGGATCCATTCATTGAGAGCTATAAAACAAACATATCATATTGTCTGACACAAATCACGTTTTTCCAGTCTGACGCGTTGGTCGATTCCATGACCACAAAAAATTTATAGATACTCTCTTCATACTTTCTGTATTGCTTCATTGGACCTAGTCTGACACGTTTTCCTTTGCAACTTCTTTCATTACGGGGGCGTTTTTCCAAAAAAAAATCCGCAATTTTTTTAATATGTTTCCTAATAACGGTACGAAACTGCAGAGGGTTATTTGTTAGGTAGTTTTAAGAAAAAAATACATATGTCCGGAGTTGCTTCGTTTCTGAGAAACAGTGCATTGAAGTTTTTTTAAAAAACGGTATTTATAAAATATAATGAATATCCTCAAACCGATTTAATTGAAATTTGGTATAGTAAATACATTTTTTTTTAAATCAACTCCCTGTATCTCATAAACGAAACAACTCCGGAAATATGTTCATACGAACTTTTTTTCTTGAAATGACCTAACAAATCATCCTCCTGATACGTGAAGGATATCAGAAAATAGAAATGATGGCACTGCAGATCCGTGCTAGGGATCGCACGTCAGATAGTAAGACCCTCGTCATTTCCAGCTAGCACAAGTATCTTGAAGGATTCTGAGGGTTGCTCGTAGAGGTTCAGCAGGATGACGGTTAGAACAAAATAAAAACCAAAAACCAAAAAAAAAGCTGATTTATTGCAAGGCACTCGTATAATTGAAGTAGGGAGTGGTTTTTCGGTAGTTTGGAAAGGGTAGGCTTCGGCAAAACAGCTTCAAGGACGTATGAAATTTCTTTCTGAGTTGCATAACTCAGATACCCAGGTAGCACCTCAAGTTGGCTGAATCTTGTTTTCATATTGGGCCAATATGGATATATTGTAAATGTAAAAATAATTTTGAACCAATATGGGTTCATATTGAAAAAACAATATTTCATTAATAATATTTGTGGAATATTGGCTCAACCTGTTCTGAATGTATATTGTTTCATGAAATATTGGGTCCATATTGGTTCAATAATTTTCACCAATATCGATAGAGCGATATTGCCTACATATTGTTTCCAGCATCTAGCTCCAATATTGCCATTTCAATATTACTCCCATATCGATTTTAGAGATGAAAAGCAATATTATATATCCAAGTTTGATAGCACACTGGTGGAATATTATTTAATCCATATTCTAAAAATTATATTGACCCTATATTGATTGAGATTGTTACGAAAACCTTACGCCAATATTTGAAAGACAATATTGATACAATTTTACAAAATAAATTCATCACTAGGATTGAAATGAATCATGATTAAACTTGGGTAAGAAACCGCTAGGTGGCCCCACATATGGAACATCATCTGAATCATAGTAACATATATTAAATAAGGCTTCTCACAATGCGTTTACAAGTCAATCTACTCAGTGGTAAATTGAAGTAGAAACGAAATTGTAGAATTTTCAAATTATTATTATTTCTGGAAACATTTCATCAATGTTTCCAAGGCAAACATATTCACTTGGAATATTTTACCAATATATGCAAATCATATTGTACCAATATCCCCAAATATTTTGGGGCCCATATTGCTTCCTCAATATTTCACTAATATCATTTGTATAATGTCCAAGTAATATTGTGCCAATAACCCGAAATAATTATAATTTTATCTCGCCAATATTAATATTTTGCCAATATTATTCCAGTGTAAGTGTGCTACAGCGATGTTGTACTGATATCGCCTAACATTTTAAGGCCAATATTGCTTCAAAAATATTAGACCAATATTATTTTTTAAATATTGGACCAATATCGCCGAATGTTCACATTTTTTTTCTCGCCAATATTATTTGGATATTTTGCCAATATTTCCACAATATTGTACCAATATTATCCCAATATGGGTATGCTACTTGGGTATTGGCTGTATAAAATGATCTGGGATACCTAGCAAGCATATAGAGTGTGTCTCACTTTGACAAGTACCGTTATCATAGTTCCTTGAATAGAAATCAACCGAGAAATATATCATATCATTCATCGAGAAATAAACGAATTTTCTCAAAATTCCTCAAGAAATAAATTTGAGAGGTTCAAGCATTATTCAACGATTGGTCGTCCCCATTTTCTTGTTAAAAGGATTTTGTTTTTCACGTAATTATCCGTATCCTCCTCGCTAATTCAGAATCTGGTATTTAGATTATGGAAATTCCATAACTGTCAAACTTCACCCTCCACTGAATCGCACCCCTCGTACATTTGATATTCCGAAACAACAAGCACCAAAAAACAAACTCGCACCGACTCAGCGCCAGCTTGAAAGAAAAATGGAATTAGAGCTCCAGAACAATTGTTATCAAACGAACAAACGAACATCATGCAGGCAGCTATAAATCCACCGGAGTATCTCTCATTAATCGAGTGGTGTATTTCAATCGGAATTCGGAGTCCCCGAAGGGTATCAGAAATTAATGTGCGGCGTGAGCTAGTCCAGTCAGAAAACCGCAAAAAGGTTGAAGGTAATACGAGCGCGACGTGTGGTCGGCGCGGTGGTCTTTGTTTGGAACGGACGATTTTTAAGAGGAGTTCCGGGTTTACGTTACAGACCAGTCAACTGATACGGTATTCCTTTTGAATTATTATATGGAATTTATGCTTTAGAAATATATTCATGGTAGACCGGGGGCAATTTTAACATTTTGACTTCAAACCGAAATCGAACAATCTAGATAATTTCAGACCTATAACCATTCCACAAAAAGTTTCGAGTATGCCTTCTTGGATTATCTATTGAATTTTATGAATGTCCACAATATTTTGAGTCCCATGCAACATGGATTTCGTGATGGCAAATACACTGGCGTGTATCCTGTTGCTATATTATGTTACTTGAGCAAGGCATTCAACTGCTTCAACTATGTGAAGCTATTGAATATCCTAGATTCGTGTGGTGTGAGAGGAATCTCGAATAAATCTCAAATTTGGGGTCGATTACCATATTTCAACATTTTCCTCAGAAATAGGACAGGTATCGTTAGAGGTGCCTCAGGGGTCCGTATTAGGGCCTATTTTATTTTCGATCTACATTAACAATCTCGTAAATGAAATAATGCATTCTGATTTTATTGCGTATGCAGATGACATATATCGCTACTAGTATTATTAATGCCTTCAATTTTTTCAGTGATCACAACCTCTTTTTGAATCTACAGAAAACTAAAATTATTCATTTCCACAATCAACAGAATAAAAATAAATATAAATGATATAAACTTATCAAACCAAACCATAGTGAAAGTTTTAGGCTTGCATGTAGACGAACATACATGTTTAGGAACTTAAAAACTGTGTTAGACAGAGCCCAACTCTGTAGCATATACTTACTATGTAGAAGTTGAATCGAGACTGAGATATGGCATCTGCTTGTTGGCCAACTCAACCATGGCCAAAAATGTTTTCATCAAAAAAAACTACATTTCACGTTGCATTTCTAGTACTTCTAGAATGTCTTCATGTAGACCAATTTTTACGACTTGTGGAATTTCAACTCTTGTTAGTTTATACATCTATGAATTGGTAGTTTATATTTTTAGTAACAGAAATGATTTTAAAAGAAATAAATATTTACACAATATCATTACTCGGGGAAAAAATGAAATGCATACCCTTGTTGCCAGGTATAAAATTACACAAAATTCTCTCAACTATATCGGTCCCAGAACTCATCATTTCCCACATGATATTAAAACATCTTTTAATGTCAAACAATTCAAACTTTCTCTTGGATCTAATATATGCCTGGACTTTCCTTTCTGTGTGAGCTAGAATATCTTCAAATAGGTAGTAAAAGATTTTCCCAGTTGCAGACTTGGCCAGTTATTTAGATATGGTATGGTATAAGTATTTCGAATCCTGGGGTCAGATTGGGTCACTTGCAATTAGGTCACTGTTTTACATGTTAGCATAAACTCTGCGAATTATTTGAATACATCTTTGATTTATTCACAAAACAAGAACATGGTGTGCTCTGCTTCAGGGGAAATTATCATCATGATGTTGTTATTGAAAATATTTTATGAAAATTCAAGGTATGGCAGTACACTGAAAATTGGTTTCTCCAATATGAATTGGAAATTTTTATAGACTAGTCAAGAGTAATATGTTTTTTGTAAAAAAAATTGCTTCAAAACTCAGCTACACTGACAATTCACATAATATGTAATATTGCAATAAAAGTACATAAGTATATATGCAAATTGGAGCATTATTGAACATTGTAGAAGGCTGAGACTTCTTCAACCAAAAATCATAATTCAAATTTGATTCAACTATTCCTCATTTCATTTCAATATCGTTGAAAACGTAGAGACATTCCATAAAGAAAGATATACAGTGTGGCCCATTCAAGATGGAAGCACCCTTATAAAACCGATGGAAATGATTTTTTTTGCATTAGGTAGTCAAAGTACTGACAAAATTTTTGAAATTGAAGTGGTGGGTTGATTAAGCGGCATATTTCTCAAATGACATTTCCCTATAACTTTGTTATTTATAGACTTATTTCAACGTTATTCACTTATGAACCATTTGAAAATGCCGCGAATCCAGTAGTATAGCCAGATTTTTTCTAAAAAATTGCTAGTAATTTTTTTAGATTATTTACCTTGAAAAATAAGGTTAGTTGGCCCTGGAAATGGAGATTTATCCATAAAATTTTGTATCCTAGTGGACTTTCTGAATGTCTACCTAACGAAAAAACAATCACTCCATTGATTGAAAAGTGTAAGTTTTTTAATGGTGCTTCCATCTCAAATGGGTCACACTGTATTATAATGTACTAGAACTCTGAATTTGATAAAAAATATGACTTGTCAGAGAATAATAACTTTTTTTAAGAACGAACTAACATTTGTTAAGACAGCAGTTATGTAGCCAAGGTATATAGAATGTCATTAACTTTGCAAAAAAAAGTCAAATCCAGAAATTTCGTAGCAGTCGAATATAATTTCTTTTCATGGCCTCGCGCAACGGTAGATTTTGTTTAAATTTTTCTGAAGAATAAATAAACGTCTATGAAGGGTTCAGTGTTATAGCAGCAAAAGTAGAAAGGCATTGAACATAATATTAATTCACGACCCTACGGTAGATTTTGTTTAAGACATTTGTCAAGAGGGATATGGTATAGCAGCTGAGTAGGGAAGACAATAATATTGCGAAAAAATTGTCTAATTTTGAGTTTGTCCTACATTCTGAATTCTGCATTTGGCGTCATTTTTCATTTTCTTTTCTTTAGGAGTTTCAGTTACACGAAATGTATTTTACAAAGGTAAACATCAATACCTGATATAAAATGAAATATATGACAATAAACAAAGATAGTACGAAAAGCTTTGTCATTCTCAAATACATTTCCTTGGCCTGTCAATGATGTTGGAATTATTTAGTTTCTTCTCCAATAGTTAGCTGGTACTGTTATTGGTAAGTATGGATGGTGACTGATGCGTTGCGACCTGATTAGATCTATTGTGCCCCATCTTCATCTGCTCTCACAAGGGTTCTTGTTCACAGCAGACCTTCAAGCCTCAGTTCCTTCAGGAATTTTAGGATATTGAGGTGGTCTACTAGTGGTATTTCTCCCACAGTCAGCTGATGTGATCCCAGTATATTCAATATTTTACGATGTACAGCGTAACACTCCATCAATATATGGTGGGGTGTTTCTGGATGTTCCCCACAGAATCTGCAGGTGCTGTACTCCTCTAAGCCTAGCTTCCTCAGGTGTTCTTTGAGTCTGCAATGCCTCGTTAGAAATCCCGTGATTGTCTTTAGACTAGTTTTGCTGAGGTTAATCAGTGTCTTCGATCTTGCTCGGTTGAAATTGCCGAGGAGATCTTTGGTCTGCCTCAGCCCAGGAAGTCTTAGCAAGCATGTTTGCTTCTTCAGCTTTATTGAGTTCTTCTCGGAAGTAAAAGTCCGCAGAATGGTTCTGGCCCAATCAGTGGCGTTGCTGCGCCTTTCCGTGCCAGGGTGTCTGCTTGTTCATTACCCTCCACTCCGACGTGCCCCGGCACCCAGAGGAGGGTGACCTTGTTGTTCCTGCCTAGATCATTAGCTGGTTACAGACTAATATATTTTTCTGGTGGAAACTTCAGGAAAATAAGCGTTTCCAATCTAGCTTCATTGGGTTGGCAATAAGAAAAGTATTGAAAAGAAATTCTGAATAGCAAAATTGCCGGATAGTTATTTGAATGAACCTTTTGGACCAGTTTGAGATATTTCATGTTTCACTATTTAGTTATCACATAGTTCAAAGGAAACTGGTCCTATTGGTACTTCTCTGTGGAATATTCAGGTAAATGCTATTGTATGATCATTACGCCATAAATAAGTCATTATTTATTTCCATCCAAAATGAAAAAGAAGGAATGGAAATTGTTGAAACATTGGTCAATATTCTGAATCATTTGTATAGTTTCATGAGTAATCTGTTTATGTTCATACACCTTCACCTCTTTTTTGCTCCACTCGATACATATTCCGCTCACCTCTTTCATCACACACCAAACTAAATCTGAAACACCGATTTCTGTGCCGTATTTCAGTGCCGGAAATGAGTTTCATCTCTGGAGATTTTCTACCAAATCGTACGTTACGTTATCATAATTGGAATATTCTAGAAACTCATTTAGCGCGCTTTTTGCCCGTCTGCTCTATGGAGGTGTTTTCCCATATCTTGGTTAGCTCGAACACGCTCCCGCCAAAAAGAGAAATAGATTTAAATTAGGGAGAGAATCCAATTTCCTAGAAATACCTCACTTTAATTTCTGTTAAACGACGTTTAATTAGACCGCCGATAACCGCTCTGCTGCCATTAATTTATATGAACTCGAAAGTATTTAGCCGACTCTTTTTTTTAAGCTGGCGTATTGTCTGGTTGGGAATTGAACCCGATTACTAAAATGGGATAATTTTTTCAAATTATTCAACCAGCTTTTTGTCTTCTGGAAAACCATATGCCACTCAAAATTACTCATGTCCTCAGGTCAATTAAAAAAACACATTGGTCTGCTGCCGACTATTTTTGCAAGCAATGTTTTGAACTGAAGGTAACTCTCACGGGGACTATTACGTTTTGGGGTTCTGACACCTCAAGCACAGTGCCGTGCTTTTTAAAGGGGGTTGAAACCACTTTTTGGCCTTAGTTTCGTAAAGAATCAAGGAAAGTATATTGGTTCAGTCGGAGCTTATTGGAAACGGGAAAATTCATGTATGCAAATACAGTAGATGAGCTGTAACGAGTGATCTGTCGCTTTCTTTTTTGAAAATTCATTATTATTCACAGGTTATCAAAATTCGGTATGAAAGAATTTTTGAGGGAGCAGTTCTTTTTAAACAACTGTGGTTTCATACCGGTTTATCTAAAAAATGGGTTGTTTCAAAAAACCACAAATCATTGAAAGTTTTTTTTATGGAAAATACATGACCGACAAGTTTTATAATTCAATTTGAAATTGGTGTGTGGTAATTTCGGAGTCGAAAATAGATCAAAGAATTCAAAATTATTTAGAAAATTCACCCAGGGGTTGGACGTAAATTATTTTTTTAAATTAGAATTTATCATCTTTTCCACCAACGGATTTCCTGTAGTAGTAGTTTAAGGGTACGACGATGCGGAAAACTGAGTTTACGTTTCAAACAAATGATATCTACCAACTACAACTTCGAATACTTGTTTTCAGAAATAACCTCAATTACATACATTTTGTAAAGAATATCTCGAGAAATATTTCCACTGGACTGAGTGGCGACGAAAAATCTCCTCTACAGATTTTTGATGTATCCAAACTATTTGCTTTGCTATTTCAACCACATGCTTATTCACCCTGTATAATCATCGGTTGGTGTGAAATATCTAAAGAAATGATTTCAAACAGACAAGGCATCCTGAGATATTGATTTTCTCCGTCACAAGAATATAAAATTACAACTTATTGAGAAAAAATTCGAGTCAGGTGAATTATCCTTCAGAAATGGAAAAGAGCCTGAAATGAAACTCCTTCGTTAAAATCAGATACAACCAACGGTAAGACAAACCCTCAGAGACAGTTTTCAGCAATTTATGATACACAAACGACATTAACGCTGTTTATGCGGTTCAAACAGTCTTTGCTCGGTTTACCGCTTCAGATCGTGCCTCTTTCATCGCCAAGAGTGTTTATCTAATCCCTAAAAACGGGAAGACAAACAAATGACAAATTGGTCTGTGGAGATATTTCTTGAAGAAAAGTATGACCATTTTCTTTGGGTATTATTATTCATTTGACGAGTCAAAATTTAATTTCGCAACGATTTTTTATTCATACCTAACACTTTTCATAATTTCAAGATTTGATCTGATTTTGTATTTTTTTTTTTTTTAATTTGGTATTGGATCTATTGTCAGTGTCGGAAGGGGCTATGTGACTATCAGCCCCCGGCGGTGAATTTTAAGAGGCGGTAAAGCAAGCAGCAATATACTCATCGCCGACGAGGCGACACGTTATTATATTGCTTTTTGCTTTTTATAAGCCGCCTCTGAACTCGTCGCCTTTTGAAGCAAACGCGCAATTAGCCACCGCATCAAAATACACTAGGTTGGGATACTGTTTTTGTGAAAATCATAACATTCACTGATCAAGCGTAAGCGGTGCCTTGGACGCTACAATACAAAAGAAATGAAAAAGTGTTTTAAAATCGGCCTACTTCCTTTATCGATAGAGCGCATAAAATGAGCATATTTCCATGTGGTCGTAGAAAAATTTATTTAATGGTGTAATGACGTACCTAACGCTTCCATTCCTCAAAAACACACTCAGTGCCATTTATATTCCCGCAGTATATCGACAATCAGAATCAATTGATTATAAAACTTTATCAATTCCGAAAAGTACAACTCACATGTATCCCCTGAACTATTCGAAGTTACCCAATAAACTCCCGGCAGTATATCCTGTCACATTAACTCCATCTTTCTCCGTTGTGTTCCTCACGTACGTAGAATTCTGCAGAAAGGGGGATAAAAGATAATGGAAATTTGTAAGGACCGGCGTAAATACAGAACATTCTTTTCGTTCGTGTCCGGTTGATAGCTATTTTATTATAGAAGTAATTTTTTCTAAGTTTGGCTTGTCCAGAGAACCGCTAATTCCCAACTGAAATATCATTTTCGGAAAGTCCTTTTCTGAGTCAGGTCTAAATCAGTCTTTAGATGTTTTTTTACCGCCAAAAATATTTCCGATGGGTTTTCGACATTTTCGTTCAAAGATTCGGAATCAGCACGTCAAAACACGTTCGAGGACAAGAATTTGAAATTCGAAAAATGAAAAATAAAAAATCTCAGAAAATTGGATTTTCTACCTTAACCCCTTTCCGGCTGAATCTTATATCTGAGCACATGAAAATCATACATTTTCGAAACGAGCATGAAATTTCACGTATATAGTGCAAACTTCAAGTCGATGTGACGACTTAGTATTTTTCATGATTTTTAGGGGTGAACCCCTTGCAACTTTTTACGAGTAATTTTTAATTTCTTTCGATTGACTCGAAATCCACAATATATACTAATTCGACTATCCTGAATCGATTGGCGTTCGCAGAATTTGTCTATCTCCAACCGTTCTCGAGTTGGTCAGCTCTGAATCACTTTTCAAATGTTTTTTTTGGCGCCAAAAATATTTCCGATGCGTTTTCGACATTTTCGTTCAAAGATTCCGAATCAGCACGTCAAAACACGTTCGAGGACAAAAATTTGAAATTCGAAAAATGAAAAATAAAAAATCTCAGAAAATTGGATTTTCTACCTTAAACACCCTTTTCCGGCTAAATCTTAAATCTGAGCACATGGAAATCATACATTTTCGGAACGAGCATGAAATTTCACGTATACGGTGCAAACTTCAAGTCGATGTGACGACTTAGTATTTTTCATGATTTTTAGGGGTGAACCCCTTGCAACTTTTTACGAGTAATTTTTAATTTCTTTCGATTGACTCGAAATCCACAATATATACTAATTCGACTATTTTGAATCGATTGGCGTTCGCAGAATGTGTCTATCTCCAACCGTTCTCGAGTTGGTCAGCTCTGAATCACTTTTCAAATGGTTTTTTTGCCGCCAAAAATATTTCCGATGGGTTTTCGACATTTTCGTTCAAAGATTCGGAATCAGCACGTCAAAACACGTTCGAGGACAAGAATTTGAAATTCGAAAAATGAAAAATAAAAAATCTCAGAAAATTGGATTTTCTACCTTAACCCTTTTCCGGCTGAATCTTATATCTGAGCACATGAAAATCATACATTTTTGAAACGAGCATGAAATTTCACGTATACAGTGCAAACTTCAAGTCGATGTGACGACTTAGTATTTTTCAAGATTTTTAGGGGTGAACCCCTTGCTACTTTTTTCGAGTAATTTTTAATTTCTTTCGATTGACTCGAAATCCAAAATATATACTAATTCGACTATTCTGAATCGATTGGCGTTCGCAGAATTTGTCTATCTCCAACCGTTCTCGAGTTGGTCAGCTCTGAATCAGTTCTCAAATGTTTTTTTTTGGTACCAAAAATATTTCCGATGCGTTTTCGATATTTTCGTTCAAAGATTCGGAATCAGCACGTCAAAACACGTTCGAGGACAAGAATTTGAAATTCGAAAAATGAAAAATAAAAAATCTCAGAAAATTGGATTTTCTACTTTAAACACCCTTTTCCGGCTAAATTTTTAGGGGTAAACCCCTTGCAACTTTTTTTTGATAAGTCATAAAATATGTGTGTGTGCGCCATGGTAGAGCGTTCGCTTCTCAATCAAATCTATCGAAGGGCGTGGGTTCAAATACCAGGTCGGACACCGATCTGGTGCATGGTATCACACCTTAAAGGAAAGGCTAGGTCTTCTCTAGCTCGCAGAAGTTGCTTGAAGGTGAAATTTCGTCCAACAACTTTTCTATCAATTATGCTAAGGATAATAAATTCCTTGCACTTCGATAAAATCATAAAATTCCATAAAAATCGAAAATTAGATGATTCTTTTTCCTGATGTTTGTATAGCATTAAGAATATTTTTTACCTCATCGGTCTACAGCTATCGGCGAAGAATCTTTCAGCGTACTTTCCAAATCGAAGTCAACATAAATGACGCCCAAGATATTCTGAACTCACCAAACGAATTACACCCTAAAACTATTCAATAATAAAAATGTTGACGAAAATTTGATAATGTCCGACACCGAGAATCTCAAATATCAATTTTCGGATTTTCGAATCGAATCGGACCATAATCAAAGAACTGCCAGACAAGTTTTAATTGGACGACTGAAAGTGGGTCAAAATTCACTTGCAAGATTTGATAGCAGACACCGTGACAGGTGAAACTAAATAAAAGCTGGTACTAATGTATCCCCATAAGACCTAGCATATTGAATAACACAAATAGAATTAATTTAATGTTGATTTTTCTTCAAATTCCACCTGAACTGGATACCATAATTCAATCCCTGTCTACTTCCAGATAAGGTCAACACAAATCAAACATTTTCAGAGCTTGGAAATTTGAAAATTGGAATGAAACATGAAATGAACATTTATATGACATCTTTCTCAGCTTTTTCTGCAAATGCATTTCCTTCCAGAGAATCGCTAACATTCCACCATCTCACTGAACGAAAATTTGCTCTCGACATCAAAAGCTGCGAAACGAGTTTCATTCAGTAAGACATGAATTTCATTACCTTTTTCTAATGCGGCCCTGTGAAGTCACAGCTATCATCTGATACGACGTTGTCTGTTATAGTCCAAGAGATAGAGCCGAATTTTTTCTTTAAATTTATTAAGGCTCAATTTTCGTTGATTAGTTATAGTCGATGTGTACTTTGGTCAGTCAAGTGAATTGTAGAACAGGCGAGTCAAGAGCGACACCAACGATGTAGCATTTCCCGTGGTAACAAAATGGATTTATCACAGCTGAAAATTGTTATAAAACTTCTATAATGCATATAAATGAAATTATGTAGGTCAGTCATTCATATATTAGTACAGAGCTGGTCAGTAAGTCTGGATATATAGGGTGTTTCATGATTGAATGCAGATCTTAAAGGGTGATAATCCCTGAATGTTTTAAGAAAAAAAATTATATGAACATTAGGTCCACAACCGCTGTATTCATTAGATACAGTATATTGAAATTTAACAAAATAATCATTTTTTGCCCAATATCTCTAAAACCGCTTTGGGTTTTTCTTCCCAATTCAGTACATGCAATGTACTCATAAAAATACATTTTTCCCACGATGAAGGTTTTTTAAATTTCCATCAGTGGCGTCCCTGTCAACATGTCCTGCCATATTTTTGATCAAAATATTGATACGCCACTGTTTTTTTCTCAAACAAATATCATTTTTGTAATTTTTTCTATCACACTATAAAAATGGTTTTCAACGTCCGGCGAACAACTTTCAATTTAAAAAACAAATTTGAGACTAAGAAAAACTGGCATAAGTACGAGCAAATGA
The DNA here is from genome assembly GCA_958298965.1 of Chrysolina haemoptera. Lineage (NCBI taxonomy): Eukaryota > Metazoa > Arthropoda > Insecta > Coleoptera > Chrysomelidae > Chrysolina > Chrysolina haemoptera. Next base: position 8,222,529 of record OY282595.1, on the reverse strand, counting down.
GGGAATTTTATTTTTTTAAAAAAGATAGAAGATGATTACAAAAAAAATATTAATTTGGTGAAAAATCAAAAGTATGGCAGGGCATGTTAACAGGGACACCACTGATGAGAATTAAAAAAACCTTCACCATGGTATAAATTAATTTTCAAGCGTACTTTGCATATAACAAAATTTTAAGAAAAATTCATAGTGGTTTTAAGGATATTGAGAAACTGATTTTTTTCGTTAAAATTCACGATCCTCTATCTTATAAATAAAGCGGTTGCGGACTTATATTAATATGAAAAATTTTCCTTAAAATCATTCAAGAATTATCACCCTCTAAGATCAGCATTCAAAACTCCCTGTATATTCGAACTGACCTACATAACTTTCATTGATATTCATTATGAAAGTTGTATAATATTTTTCAGCTTCAATAAGTCCATTTTGTTATCCCGGTAAATGCTACATCTTTGATGTCTCTCCTGAGTCACCTGTTCTACGATACGCTTGACTGACCACTGTATGTTTGTGTACAAATCGAGTATAACTTATTAACGTAAAACCAGCGTCAATACATTCAGAGAAAATTTTCGGCTCTAGCTCTCCGTCTATTATTATGATTTCAGGATTATCGCAGTTTTTCTGAGTCCCTTCTTGAACTTTTCTCATTCTCTACGGTGTAATCGGAGACAAGTAAATGGATTAATTCTAGGAAGAAGTTGATAAATATGCTTAAGCCTTGAAAGCGTTTTCGAATTGAATAAGGCTGAAGATTTAGGAGGTGAAATGGTATTCGAATGAGAGATGTTTTTTTCGAAGAGAGATCTGTTACTGAAATCATTCAGGAGTAATATTTATGACGTGATTTATAATTTTCATCAGAAAATGATTCTTGATGAGAAAAAAGCAAATAAATGTGATTTTTATCCATATGCACTGTGGGAAAACTTGAAAGGAGTATTTTTCATTTTCGGGAACGATCTTCAATCTTCGAATTCATTAGCTTTCTAAGAAACATAAGGTCTTCAATGCATGTGTCTTCATGTTTTTATCATTTATGTAATATAGAGGGTTCTTATAAATATTTAGCTGAGATCTGGTTGTTGAAGTAGAGGCAATTTCCGTAATTTCCTCTAATAGAAACAGTTTCTTCTACACGATATAGCTTAATAAGAAGTTATCCCTTGCAGTGTTGGCTAATTGCCATTTACAACAATATTCGAGAGTCTGGCTCTCCTATTTCGCTTATTAGCTTTGTAACAAGACCTTATCTCCGTAGGAAATCCGCACGTACTAACTACAACGGGACGTGACTCGATTCTTCCTTCATTTTTCCTTCAACTGAAAACGTAAGAAAAGGGTCTATGATGGAAAGATACCTATAATCTGATATACTTCCCGGACGGGTCGGTGTCTACTAACAATTGTCAAGTTTTCAGTCAGTGTATTCATTTCCTAAGATACTGTTTTGTGTACTTACTATAAGCCGTATGGTAGAACTTTTGAAACTATTGAAACGGATACTTTATTCGAACTATTCAGAAGAAAACAGTTGAATATTTGCAAAGAGATCAGAAAACATTATAAAAAAAGTACTATTCTCAATTATTTCAAAATTTTATTCAAAACTTTGTATACTAGTATAATAATTAAATTCTAAGCAACTCTCTCAAATGACTGTTTACGATTTCTTGCTACTAGCAGACTATTTCCCGATTATTCTCAAATTTTATGAGTGATAAAGAAAGTACTTTCACAAACAAATAAATACACTACAGAAAATTGAAGCGTGTCCCAGCGTTGTTTAAATATTGACGTAAAATCCTCATCCTGATGGATTATTTTAAGTCGGACACCCTGTATATTGATCACCCAATAGAACTGCAAATAATAATAATAATAATAATAATAAATGGTCTTTATTCATCATAATTACAAGAATTTTGAAAAGGTTCAAGAACAGGCAATAATAATGAGTTTTGATGAAAGGGCGAAGTTCAGCTCAAGCTGTTTTTCAACTTTACCCATCACATGAGAGCTGCACGTACATGATGAAAATGTCAAGATGAAGAATACAAATCCCTTAATCAAGAATTATTTTTCACTTTTTCACAATTTTTTATTTCACTACAGTGAATTTCAATAGCTCATTGATACTGATCGTCCCATTTTGATAATTCATCTCGATTCATCCGAGAATGGTGATTTATGTAAACTTCGGAATCGGGATCGATTTAATAATGTCCGCCCTTTCAGGGATTAATGATCTCTCGAATGGATTTGAACAAAAGTAACATCCATAATTAATCATCTCTCAGGAGGAACAATTGTTCATCGAATTGATCGTTCATTGAACCTGTAGCTGAGAACCAATTTGACGTGGATTCATCAGAACTATGCAGTAGGCCAAGTAATCCGTGAAGTGCCTTCGACATTCAACGTTAATGGTGCATTTCTGTTCTGATAATCCAGGAAAATTGGGATGTGTTTTAAGTGTTGTCTATAGTTTCCGGAATTCTTCTATTTCTAGCTCAACTTTTTGAAAATTGTATGGATTATTGAATTCGAAAAACATTAATAATAAACGCCTAACGAAGAATTGTTTGGTGATAATAAATTCCAGAAATTGATTTATAAAATCCAGATATAGATTTCTCAGGAATGCTACCTCTTCCAAAAGGAGATTCAAAAATTAACGAAAAAACTACTCAAACCCTAAAACACGTCAATCCCAAATTAGCATCTCACTAGGAACACCAAAGAAATGTATTCTGTTAGTAATAGATACAAAAATAATTTTCTACGAATTTATCTTAAACTTCATAGGTAGGTTTTTTATGGTTAACAATATTCTCGAGTCTCAATAATCCTCAACGACAGAAAATTTTCGAGTCTCAATAATCCCCAAAGTCTGTAATGATATTATTGCAACAATGTAATTCGAAAGTGATGATTCCCCCTATAATGACAGAACTAGAACTCGTCTATTGCTAGGCAAAATTATTCCCTCAAGTTTTACGAATTGGATTTGGAAATTAGGCTAAGAATACTTGAACAATTCCATATATGTTATGTATACCTTCGAATGATTTTTGGTACCCAAGTACCAATTTCTGAGTCACAATACAATAGATTTCTCACTATATTCTAGTTCCATTCCTGATGTTCTAGGCATTAGAGACAATAATACAATGATTTCAATTATGGAAATATAACTTTGAATGATGATCACCTTGAAATCGTGTAATGTATTCGTGAAGGTTCCAATCCCTCAACAATCCTTCTATCACCGTGGCACTAGTAGGGTAGGAGCACCCTTGCGTCACCGGCAAAAACATTCACATTCACCTGTGGCTTCAATCCATACGCACATTCGTGCGTGGGTTCAGTTCATTTAGTCCACTTTCACGCCAAAAATAATGATGATTATATTGCCAATAACAAAGAAATGAATGATCTTGATATGGTTGAACATCGAATAATAATAAATTGGTTTACATTCAAATCATACATTCTTAGAGGATGTAATATACAGTGTGTTACACTTCTCATGGAAACACCCTCGTATCTTCCGTAATTTTTGACGCAGAATCATGAAATTTTCATGATCGATAGATACACTAGAAATGAACTCACTGCACAAAAAGGGTCAACCTACGTGATATACACTGCACGCCAGCAGCGATGGAACCACTCATTTTTACGGTAAAACATACTAGGGGACAAAATTCGCTTAAAATTCTTTCAGATTCGTGATCAGCACCCCCAAATTACTATAATTACACCTGTCTCCTGAAAAATTTTCAGTCCTGAAAAATTCAAATTTCTTACACTTCTCATGGAAACACCCTCGTATCTTCCGTAATTTTTGATGCAGAATCATGAAATTTTCAGGATCGATAGATACACTAGAAATGAACTCACTGCACAAAAAAGGTCAACCTACGTGATATACACTGCACGCCAGCAGCGATGGAACCACTCATTTTTACGGTAAAACATACTAGGGGGCAAAATTCGCTTAAAATTCTTTCAGATTCGTGATCAGCACCCCCAAATTACTATAATTACACCTGTCTCCTGAAAAATTTTCGGTCCTGAAAAATTCAAATTTGTTACACTTCTCATGGAAACACCCTCGTATCTTCCGTAATTTTTGACGCAGAATCATGAAATTTTCAGAATCGATAGATACACTAGAAATGAACTCACTGTACAAAAAGGGTCAACCTACGTGATATACACTGCATGCCAGCAGCAGCAGCGATGGAACCACCCATTTTTACGGTAAAACATACTAGGGGGCAAAATTGGCTTGAAATTCCTTCAGATTCGTGATCTACTATAAATACACCTATCTACTGAACAATTTTCGGTCTTGAAAAAATTCGAATTTGTTACACTTCTCATGGAAACGCTTCCGTATCTTCCGTAATTTTCGACGTAAAACTATGATTATCAATAACAATAATTTGAATATATCATTAAATTTTTCTGCGCGGGCCAGAATATGTTTTTATAACTTTGAACTTGGATTCCAGCAATATCAAATTTCAAATGAATTACGGATAGTTCGTGAAAAATATCTATTTTCAGTAATGCATAAGATGATAATGAAATAATTGTGCGAAAAAGTATCACTTCATGCACTGTCAACAGTGCGTAGTAAAAAAAAATACTGTGCAATAGGTACTTATGCATACAATATTGCCACTACCTCATAATTCGTTGTTAGTTGCACAAAAGAGTCATCGAGTAATTTTATTATATGAGACTAATTGGGAGCTGCTTTCGTTTCTTAGTTTGACAAAATCTATGTATATTTTGAAAATCTCCATCGACCCTGGAAATTTCAACAACAATATATTTTTTCGAAAAAATTGATAATTAACGACTGGCGACAATGTATTGAGGCAATGGCTGCATTTCTGGGATATCAATCCTAAGAGTTTCATCATTATAACTCGATAATAACTGAAGGATGGTAGCGTTTCCATGAAGAGTGAGACATATTAGAATTTTTCAGGATGAAAATTATTCAGAAGACAGGTGAATCAGTAGTAATTTGGAGATCCTGAACACGAATCCGGCGTGCAGTGTATATTACGTAGGTTGGCCGTTTTAGTGCAGTTAGTTCATTTCTAGTGTACTATTCATCAATCCTGAAAATTTCATGGTTTTTCGTCAAAAATTACGGAAGATACGAGGGTGTTTCCATGAGAAGTGTAACATATTTGAATTTTTCAGGACTGAAAATTTTTCAGGAGACAGGTGTAATTATAGTAATTTGGGGGTGTTGATCACGAATCTGGAAGAATTTTGAGCGAATTTTGCCCCCTAGTATGTTTTACCGTAAAAATGGGTGGTTCCATCGCTGCTGGCGTGCAGAGTATATCACGTAGGTTGACCCTTTTTGTGCAGTGAGTTCATTTCTAGTATATCTATCGATCCTGAAAATTTCATGATTCTGCGTCAAAAATTACGGAAGATACGAGGGTGTTTCCATGAGAAGTGTAACACACTGTATATAGCTTATATATTTATATTTGAGTTACTGTGAGATATATGTACTTAAATAGTCACAGTCAAAGTGATATCATTTTATTGTTAATAAATGAATTTCTATAGTAAACTTCAAACAAGTAAATAAAAACAAATATTAGTTAATATTGAAGTAATATGTTTCTTTGAGTTAATAAATATTAAGTTTGTTTCAAACAACTGATTCTTTTGAAATTTTCAAACAAATCATTTATTCGTAGTAAATTACATAAGCTTGGCCATATTCAAAAGCATAATTTGTTAACATTTAAGAAAATTTCTTAACTGCTAACAAACTGTCCTCTCAGTGTCGGATTCAACCCCACGGCGATTGTGTAATAAGCCACCTATCTTTGAAAGCTAGTTTTAATCTTCCAGGTACAAATAAAGAACCTCTATTTAATACACGGTGGACTGCATATTCGTTGCTGGTCTGAACTGATTGTTAAGTAACATCACGAACGTATTCCATAATAACTCAGTCTACATTTTCCTGCTGTTAAATCGAATGCACTGGCATATATTTCACTTGGATATGAACTTGTCTAAGATACATAAAACTCTGCTACGTGCGCTGTTTCCATATTCTCTCACCGCGTACTGCAGATGTAGATATTGTAATTGCATAACTGTCAAAATTTGGATGTTTGTTGCCAGAAAAAGAGGGCAAGATTAAACCAGGAATGGCAGCCACTTAAATTTGACGCTGATGCTTTTTTAGGATTGTTTATCTCGTGAATTATGATACAAGTTTGTAACCATGAAATAAAATCTATGACGAAACTAGGAAAAATGGAGATAACGATCATCCTGTAGGAAATTTTCTTAGCTTTCTTTCTATACACTTGTGTATTTAACGAATGTGTCTCGTTATGGTCGCAAAATACGACAAATGTAAAAGGTTCGAGAAATGAAAAATAACAAATTTAAAAATCGGTCAAAGTGCACACGTTCGTAAAAACGCCCACCAAATCTATATTTGACTAGCAATTTGACGAATATAACATACAAAAAAATTAGAAAAACTTTTGGCGGGAAAATAGCACCTGCAACGAGGTATAGCAATTCTGAGAACGCCAATCGATTCAGCACGCCAAAATTAGTATATGCTGTAATTTTCAAGTCGATCGGCACAAAATGAATTTTCAGCCAAAAAAACATCAAAGGATTTTATACCTGAAAAATGGCCAAAAATCTAAAGTCATCAGATTCACTCGAAATTACCACCTATATACTCAAAATTTTATGCTGATTCCGAAAATGTATGATTTGAATATGTTCGGATACACGGTGTACCATAAAACAAAGATAAATGTGCAACAATGATTGTATCCCATGAATCCGGCATCCTAGCACATAAAACCGGGAATGAAAAATACTTCCAAAAGTTCTAGAATTTTTTCAATATTTTTCCCGTATTTTACGCTAGGAATTCAACATGACACAGTATTCAAGAAATGAAAAATAATAAATTTAAAAATCGGTCCAAGTCAAAGTGGACACGTTCGTAAAAACGACCACCAAGTCTATATTTGACTAGTGATCGATTTCAAATTCGGTCAGCGTATAGAAAATAGATTGAATTTGACGAATATGACATACAAAAAAATTTGAAAAATGTTTGTCGGGAAAATGGCACCTGCAACCTCTAGATAAAATTTTCATCCGACGACCGAATCGAGATAGAGCAATTCTGAAAACGCCAATCGATTCAACATGCCAAAATTAGTATATGCTGTGATTTTCGAGTCGATCGGCACAAAATGAATTTTCAGCATAAAAAACATCAAAGGGTACCTTAAAAATGGCCAAAAATCCAAAGTCATCAGATTCACTAAAAATTACAACCGATATATTCAAAATTTTATGCTGATTCCGAAAATGTATGATTTGAATATGTTCGGATGCACGGTGTGCCATTAAACAAAGATAAATGTGCAACAAAAATTGTATCGCACGAATGCGGCATCCTAGCACACAAAACCACCTATAACACCTACAAGCGAACTGTTAGACTAGCAAACAATAACATCCTCTTCTAGGCAATTTTCTTAGCTTTCTTTTTATATACCAATGTGTTTAACGAATGTGTCTCGTTATAGTCGCTAAATGCGCAAAATGTAAAAGGTGCGCTAGGATCCGGCATCCTAGCACATAAAACCACCTGTAACACCTACAAGCGAACTGTTAGGCCAGCAAACAATAACATCCTCTTCTAGGCAATTTTCTTAGCTTTCTTTTTATATACCTATGTCTCTAACGAATGAGTCTCGTTATAGTCGCAAAATGCGCAAAATGTAAAAGGTGCGCCTAGAACATAAAACCGCCAACGAAACCCTGATAATTTGTAAGCGTAATTTTTTAACACTCTTGACAGCCATTTAAAATGGCACTTTTGATGACAGTTAAAGAAAATAGTGTTTTTCTTGAATTATCGAATGTTAAACGTTTTTCTAAGCTGGTCAGTTCCAAATTTTTGCCGTTCTCTGAAGAAAGCAGCCCCTCAATTTGGGCCGCCTTCTAGCAGGCACAATATTTACTACCCTAGCAACGTCCCTGCTTCCAACCAGAAAGTCACATACACGAAAACCCATTCAACTTCATAAAACTCCTTCCTGCACGTTGGGTTCGGAGGACCGAACACCATTTAGCAATATTTTCGTGTCCTTACATCCGTACCTACAATCATACAATTTTATTGCTATTGTTTTCCTCGCCAAACATGACCCTATACCCTCCGAATTGTGTATGATAATGCTCTCTATTAGCTTGAAATATATCTATGAGAGATCTCTTAACGGGTAATGTAATGCTCTTCGTCTACGCATCTTCGTAGCAATTTGCTGTAATTTAATGGATTCTGGGGTCGCTGATACTGTATACAAGATAACAAGAGCTAATGTAACCCGCCTGTCCTGTTTTTCTTGGAGAAAATTAGATTAAATGAAGTCACAGCTGTTGTGCCTTCCATTCATTGATGAAGGTTTGATATCTCTTAAGTGAGTTAGTCTCTTGTTGAGTGGATTTGATTCGGCCTTTCCAAGATTAGTATCTCGTAAAAACAATACTGTAATCAAATGAGAAGCGACTAGGGTTAATTTTTCTGAGCGTCCAGGGCCGGCTTCACTCCAGCTTTAAATAACAACTTCCTTATTAGGAACTCTGCCAGTTTCATATTTCGGTAAGACAATGAAAATGGCATGAGAAAACGAACCACTTGTTCAGAATAATTTTTCCGGATTGTCTTACCAAAATATGAAAATGGCAGAGTTCCTAATAAGGAAGTTGTAATTTATTGTTGAAGTGAAGCCGGCCCTGGACGCCCGGAATAGTTATTTACTTAACAAGTGCGGAAAGTAGTACTTTTCCGCACGCGACGGCATTTGCACGAACGACGCGGAGCGGAGTTCGGGCAAGCCGTTAAGGGCGGAAAAGACATTTTCCGTAAGAGTTAGGTACAATATTTTTCCTACGAGTGTTTTTGTCCATCTTATTTATGAAAAAACCAGGTTTTTAATAAACAAGTTTTCATAATAATGCTACAAAATGACTAATAAGACAGAATAGTTACAATAGATCATTTAGTTAGTCCTAAATATCCTCATTTTCAACAATAGAAAAATCGTGCGGAAAAGTAAATATCGTATGGAAAAGTAAGTGATTTTAAATCGTACGGAAAAGTACAACTTTCAAAATGAAAAATCGTGCGGAAAAGTTACTTTTCGCTCGTAGGAAAAAAGTATTCTGAACATGTGGTTTATTTTCTCATGCCATTGTAATTGTCTTACCGAAATATGAAACTGGCAGAGTTCCTAATAAGGAAGTTGTGATTTATTGCTGGGGTGAAGCCGGCCCTGGGCACCCGGAAAAATTACTTTGAACATGTGGTCCGTTTTCTGCTGCCATTGTGATTATCCAACCAAAATATGATAGTGGCAGAGTTCTTAATAAGGAATTTGTGATTTAGTACTGGAGTGAAGCCGGCCCTGGACGCCCGGAAAAATTATTCTGAACATGTGGTTTGTTTTCTCATACCATTGTTATTGTCTATCCAAAATATGATACTAATGCGGAAGTTATGACTCATTTCTTGAGCTATGCCGGTCCAGAAAACATGTGAATTCAATACCAGAGCTAGAATCCCTGAAAAAAAAAACACAATTATTGCTTAATTTTTTTCCCCACTGTTTTTCTGACGAAAAATAAAAAATTATTAATTGCCAAACTTTATTGCCAAAGTATACAGTGAAGGCAAGGATATATTTCAACCCAGTCCACCAATGTTTCATCTTCCTCTGCAGTAAATAAAACTTTCGACATCGTACAGGCACGACTTCCACAATCGGCGGCTGATGCTTGACTGACTCGAAAGGGGTACAGCCGAGTCGATAAATAAATTGTCACTTATAATCTCCCTAGTGCTTGAATTATTGCCGGAAATTTTTCGAGTACATGAATTTTTTAAGAAAATTCATGTACTCGAAAAATTTCCAGCAATTAATTCAAGCACGCGGGGGATTCGGTAAGAAAATTTCACAACAAAATATATTAAATTGATGGTTAATTCAACTGACTTTTAGATTATTCTGAGAGAAAACAAGTTGTAACATCAGTGGGCCATAAATGGTTTTTGTTGATATAATGACAGTTACGCGTTGGTATTAGTGGCGGTGTTAGTATGTGAGAAAGGAAAATTCATTTTGCGACATTTTCAACCTAAAATTGCATTGCACATCACGCAGAACCAAAATAGTTTTGACTGGTCCATGCAGATTGTCTATTGGGAAGTGATGTGGAAAGGAATTGTTGCAAATTTCAGCCGAGTATTCACGAAGAGATAAGTTGAATAAAATTGTTTCAAATATTAAGTTCATCAAGTCAAGCATAGATAGATTTGATTGATATACATTTTTTACCGATTAGGTCTATCGGTAAAAAATATATATCAATCATCGTTCTCAAAATATTTTCAGACACATTCGAAATATTTAGTGAATATATAATTATGAAATATTATCTCCTTTCATATGAAAAATAACATTCCATTCGTACATAAAAGCAAAATGTTAACTATCACATGTCAAATATTTGACAGAAAAATGTCCACTTATTAATTTCGCCTAGGGTACCCAGGAGGATAAAAATTTCCGGAAATTTTTTGGGTTGCCATGGCAAATAAATAAAAATCAATTTTTTGATTGGCTGAAAGAGTGAAGTGTGAAATTTTCACATGAGCAGTACTAGGTGTCAGACGCTGTGCGGCAGCCGCGTGCGTCATCCGCCTCATAGGAAACGCACCTCAAAACTGTCCCAAAAGAGAAAAAAATTATACCGGCTGGGAGATTTTTTTTCTTTCTACATCCCTTCACAACGTGTTACCCAGAATCCCATCATGTGCAAACATCACGACACTTCCTTCGACTGGCCCGTCTGTCGCGCACTATGGAACGAAACGGATTCCGATTTTCAGACGGGAGCGTGCTAGTAACGCCTGATACGTCGAAAGAAAAGACCGCATGAAGCCACATTTCAAAAGGACTGTCGTCTCTGGCGTCGTGGTGTGGTTTCACAATTTTGTCAAACTGTCACCGCTACGTTCAGCAACATTCATTATCAGATTTTCCTTCCTATCCTGCTAGTCATTATGCATCTCGGAAACAATTCTGAATTAAACCGAAAATTCCATTTGGGGCGAGATAATGTGAGCAAGGGGATGAATATTTTACATACGTACACAACGTACAACTTTGTGAATAAATTCGTTGTGGGTTAGTTAAGTAATACATTTTTCTGCGGTTCCCAGCTTTGCATGCGAAAGAGGAAGAAATTATTTTCTAAATATGATAGTCTTTTCTCAAACAGCATTTTTAGTATGATAGTCATAATTTTTCTATCAAAACAGGTTGACTATCCGCTTACCAGTTTAGCAATTCTGCCAGTCATCAGTTCAGACTCGGTCAGGATGAAGCACGCCGTCCCTGTGCTATGTGATTTAGACGTTATGCGTAGGTAGAAAAAGCGCGGGAAACAGTAACTAGTGCGCGAGTGTAAACCCGCCCGGTTTGGCAGTAGGCCACTGACTTTGGACCGAAGAGGTTGTGTTGTAGTAGTGTCTGCGCTGTAATTATTATACTACGATTTATGTTCAGTCGTGTCTATTTTATCATTTGTACCGATTGTTATGTTCACTGTGTCTTGTGTTATCCTTCGAATAAAGGGTTGCGTTATATTCATCATTCACCAGGCAGCAATTTTATTTCTTTTAACCCACGCGGCTCTAGAGACGAGCCGGCACATTACAAGGACCAGGGATTCATCAAGCCAAGTAGCTGAATACTTGACTTGACTTCAAAACTCAAGCTTTTGAAAATTAATATCAAACTACTTGATAATACTTGATAGCGAGCCGTAAGCAGGCCCCCGATTGCTCTATGAAGACGTGCTGTTGAATGGCAGAGCAGCGTTGATCGAGGATTAACAGTGGCTGCTAGAGAATAATTGCTTATGTCTGATTTCAGTGATTTGTCCGTAATGGAATCCGAACCTTTTCAAAACAGCGGCTCAGAATATATCGTAGATGAAAAAGTGTCAAAATTCGATGACATCGAAACAGAAGTAGAAAGTGCAGGGTCGGCGTCATCAAAGGCCGAACGAGTTGAAGTTAATAAAAGTGTATCTAATGAAATTAAATAATTAGGGATTATTTTATAGTCGAGCAAAATCCTAAGAGTGATAAAAATACTGACAAATAAGGCAAATGTACCCTATGTACGGCAATTTTTAAAAAGAAAAAATTCAGAACATCTTCACTAAGGCGACATTTGCAAGCTAAACATACTAGAGTCTACGAAAAAAAATGGTAAATCCAACCAACCTAATTCCGGGGCCAATACCTCTACAGATTCGAATAGGCTCAGCGCAATTTCAGTTTGGAGTTGGCTGGAGAAGGTGAAACAATAATAAGATTTAAGCTATAACTATGTAGTAATTTGTGAGAAAATTGAATAACCTACACGGTGGGTCAAAAAAATGTCCACATCTTATATTCTTCAACACTTTTTCATTTGTGGGTGGTTTTTTATAAAATTTTGAATATCTACAAAAATCTATAGGATTTAAGCAATCTAGAGAAAATTGTGGCACAAGCTATACATTTTTATACCAGACATTCAAAAAATATAACTCACTCTGCCATTTAAGAGTGGGACATTATATCGTGAATATTATTGCACTGTATTTTACTAACTCCAGTTTTGTTTATTTTGCATCCATATATTTTTATTGTTATTGCGTTTTGGCAGTTGATTAGATTAATACAAAAAAGTAAATAGCTTGATCTACAAGTACTTGATGTATAACTACTTGACTCGACTTGAGTTTCAAAAATAAATTCTTGACTTGAGCTTATCTTGATTTCAGGTCAAGTCAAGTCAAGTAGTTAGAAAATCAAGTCAAGTACTGAATCTCTGGTCAGGACGGAGAACTGAAGGTCGAATCCATCATGATGCAATTGAATACGATTTACTTTTGTCAGGTGGTCCTACGACAACTCCAATACCCACTGAGAAACAAAGTAACAGATCCATCTATAGGAACCACTGAAAGCACGCGGTTATTAGCCTGATGCCATCACAACCGAAGACCCGAGGAAGGATCTCGAAGCGCAAAATGATATGTTCGTGGAACATCAACGACTTCAATATCCCCGATTACAGCTGCCACTTAACAGAACTAGAGTCCTACGAAGCTGCCGAAACACAGCTTTCAGAAAGTGAATTTGTAGTCATCAGGTCATCAGGTCATCAGGTCATCAACGACTTCAATATCCCCGATTACAGCTGCCACTTAACAGAACTAGAGTCCTACGAAGCTGCCGAAACACAGCTTTCAGAAAGTGAATTTGTAGTCATCAGGTGGCTAGCATCGGGATCATAAGATTTTCATCGGTATATGCTCACCAAGGAGGTAACCTCCTAAGGGCAGATATAAGAACTCTTCCCAGACCACCACCTGAGAGTATCTATCGGAATCTTGAACGTCTAGTCAAGGGACTGGCACTGCCGCAATGAAAACAACTGGGGAAGGAAACTTGCCAACATGGTCCTACAACAACTCTAATACCCACTGAGAAACAAAGTAACAGATCCATCTATAGGAACCACTTAAAGCACGCGGTTATTAGCCTGATGCCATCACAACCGAAGACGCGAGGAAGGATCTCGAAGTTTTGCGCTTCGAGATCCTGTAATGATATGTTCGTGAAACATCAACGACTTCAATATCCCCGGTTACCGCTGCCACTTAACAGGACTAGAGTCCTCCGAAGCTGCCGAAACACAGCTTTCAGAAAGTGAATCGGTAGTCATCAGGTGGCTGGCATCGGGATCATAAGACTTTCATCGGTATATGCCCACTAAGGAGGCAACCTTCAAAGGGCAGATATGGAAAAACTCTTCCCAGATCACCTCCTGAGAGCATCTATCGGGGTCTTGAACGTCAAGTCAAGGGACTGGCACTGCCGCAATGAAAACAACTGGGGAAGGAAACTTGCCAACATGGTCCTACAACAACTCCAATACCCACTGAGAAACAAAGTAACAGATCCATCTATAGGAACCACAGAAAGCACGTGGTTATTAGCCTGATGCCATCACAACCGAAGACGCGAGGAAGGATCTCGAAGTTTTGCGCTTCGAGATCCTGAAATGATATGTTCGTGAAACATCAACGACTTCAGTATCCCCAGTTACCGCTGCCACTTAACAGGACTAGAGTCTTACGAAGCTGCCGAAACACAGCTTTCAGAAAGTGAATCTGTAGTCATCAGGTGGCTGGCATCGGGATCATAAGACTTTCATCGGTATATGCTCACCAAGAAGGCAACCTCCAAAGGGCAGATATGGAAAAACTCTTCCCAGATCACCTCCTGAGAGCATCTATCGGGGTCTTGAACGTCAAGTCAAGGGACTGGCACTGCCGCAATGAAAACAACTGGGGAAGGAACCTTGCCAACATGCTTCTTCCATATTTTGAGGACATAACGGAAACCCCTAGGATCAAGGCGATTGTGGACAGGACAAAGTACCAACAAACTGTTTGCGGTCTCATCAACATTCAATCAATTTGTGTAATTGATGGATTATTTATTTTATGGAAATTCATGATCACTTTAATGAAGTGAATGAAAACACTGTTGTCTAATTTCTACTAGTTATTTTGTTTTTACCTGAAATACACAGAGACGCACGTAGACAGGGCACTAAGCCGACTTCGAAGGTTTGTATATTATTGTGATATTTCAGATCAAATTGAACTTATAATTCTTTATGCGTGATTATATGCATGTTGTGTGGTTTGAAATATTCACAGATATTAAAATGAAAAAAAAATTCACATTCTAAATGCAATATTAGTTAACCCGTTATAACCTAGCGTTATACAAGTAATTTTTGACAGATTTTTTGAGGAGTTAAAAGGATGCCTTAGAGAAAGTAATTTCAAATTATATACACTAAATTCCACCAGCGATGGAACCACCGACATATCCGGATAAATACGGTGTGAGGAAAAAACGTTGCAAATGTTTCTGGATTCGTAATTAGAATAATTAATAATTTGATTCAGTTTTCATGGTAACGTCACTACCATGATTTTTAGCGTAAAGTGTAGAATTTGCAAAATCGATAGACACTTCAAAAAATTTAGAATTTTACCATGAAGAAAATGGTCTAGTAGTGAAATGGTTGTTCTGATTATGAATCCAAAGGTATTTCTGAAATATTTCACCACCAACTATAATTATTCGAAAATTTCGGTTGTTCCATCGCTACTGGCGTGCTTTTAATTTATCATCTATTGATAAAATATTCATAAAAGTGCCTCACGAAATGTCAATTGAAAAAGTTCCAGGAATAATAATTGTTCATTAAATTGTTCATTTGGTCGTTCAGGCGTAATATTAATTACTGAAATTGCCATTGGACAACCACTTTCAAAAAAGTTATAACTCATGAATGAACAACGTTAATATTTCATTTTAATTAAATTTGCACACCAAAGCCGTGATCACAGACACCTATGACGTATTTCATAATGGCGTTTTGCTATTAATCATTCCTGGCAGCTTTCAAACTACAGTCGGGAGGAGTGGCTTTTCAAGGGTGTCTGAAAAATTCCTTCGTGCTCGGAACAGCAAATAACAGAAACGACAAGTACTATACAGAGTGAACCATTTGAAAAAGGGCCACCTCTCTAAAACTGTTATTTATTATCCGATTCGGAAGTTCTTCCTTTCAATAGATAGAGCCTCACTAGTTCTAGTTGAGAGCAATAAATTCGAAATAAATATATAAATTTCAAGGCCAACTTCGAATTTTTTTTAAGATTAAAAATCCAAAAAACATTCTAGCGATTTTTTTGAATAGAATTTGACGACACCACTGAATTCACGACATTTTCAAATAGTTTATGTGGAAAATCGATAAAAAAGTTATTTGGGAATAAACTTTGAAAATCATGTCAATTAATCAACCCAAAACTTCATTTTCAGAACTTTTATCAAAAATCTGACTACTCAACTCGATTCAGATTATTTCGAAATATATTTGGCCAAAATTCCATCGAAATCTATTCATGAATAAAAAAATTATAAAATAATAAAATTTGAAAAGAATGTTGTTTGGTGGAATTTTAGAAAAAAATTATTATATTATTTTATAGTTTGTTTATTTACAGATTTTGAAGAATTAAAATTCTGACCAAACATATTTCGAAATATTCTGAATCCAGTGGTGTAAACAGAATTCTGATAAAAGTTCTGAAATTGAAGTGGTGGGTTGATTCATTGTCATAATTTCCAAATTTTATTACCATATAACTTTTTTATTGATGGACACATTTTTACGTTATTTTCACATAAACCGTTTGAAAATGTCGTGAATCTAGTGGAGTCGTCAAATTTTATTTAAAAAAATCGCTTGTATGTTTTTTGGATTTTCGACCTTGAAAACAATTCGAAGTAGGCCTTGAAATTTTGATTTTTATTTCGAATTTATGGCATTTAACTAGAACTTTAAATAATAACAGTTTTAGAGAGGTGGCCTGCTTTCAAATGGGTCACTCTGTATAAATATTATCCAAAATAATAGTTGTGAAAATTAAGATAATAATAATAATGATAATAATTCAGGAATGACTAATATAAAAGTACGAAAACGCTGAACGGACGTGATGAAAAAAATATTATAGTTGCCAGTTGAAACACTGACAATTAGGTTTAATTTTCAGTTCCAACTGGCAATTATTTATAATAGTCAGTTCCAACAGGAAATTATGTATAATCAGTTTGAACTGGCAATTATATATAATTGTCAGTTTCCTACTGGCAATTATACATAATTGTCAGTTTGACAATTGAACATAATTTGTGAATAATTGTCAGTTTCAACTGGCAATTATGTATAATTGTCAGTTCCAACTGGCAATTATTTATAATAGTCAGTTCCAACAGGAAATTATGTATAATCAGTTTGAACTGGCAATTATATATAATTGTCAGTTTCCTACTGGCAATTATACATAATTGTCAGTTTGACAATTGAACAAAATTTGTGAATAATTGTCAGTTTCAACTGGCAATTATGTATAATAGTCAGTTTGAACTGGCAATTATATATAATTGTCAGTTTCCTACTGGCATACATAATTGTCAGTTTGACAATTGAACATAATTTATGAATAATTGTGAATTTGAAACTGCCAATTGTGTATAACTGTCAGAATGAACTGGAAATTATGCATAATTGTTAGTTCATTCTGGCAACTATAATAAAATATTTTTATCATTTCCGTTCAGCGCTTTTGTAAAAATGTGAGTTATGGAAAATAATCTCATTCACGGGCCTGAAACAATCCTGAGAAGCAAAATATATCAGAAATCAGAGCTGAAAATGGAGATTTACGTAACACTGACAACAATATTGCGAGTGAATTCAACATGTACTTCTCGAACATTGGGAATAAATTGGCAGATGAGATCATACTAAAACATTTGTTTCGAAAGAACAGCTTTCAAATCCTCTTTTCTCTCTGAAACTGACGAAATAGAAATAATAAAAAAAATTTCAAACATGAAAAGCTTTGGGAATAGACAGACCAACAGCAGAAGTACTAAAACTAGTATCCCAAAGTATTGCCAAACCACTTGCTTTTATAATAAACCGATGTTTTCAATTAGGTGTGGTTCCTGCAGTTTTCAAGAATGCTATAATTAGGCTTACCCATAAAAAAAATAAGTAATCACCAACAACTGTCGATCAATATCACCATATGGGATTTCAGAACTCTCTCAAATATCGTTTGCCAAGTTATATATTAAGATATTGGGTATTGGTAAATTATTCATAATTTAATTATGTTTGCTTATTTCTAAGTTTTCACGAAGCTAATTTCCAAAACTACTCAACCGATTTTGAGTCCGAGAATAACATTTACAAAAATATATTGGAAGGGTTAGTCAGAGAATGAAAAATTACATCATTAGACATGACGATTGGGCAGGACAAAATCTGCCGGGCCGAGTATTATTATATCTCTCTTTAAAGATGAGATGAGACAATTCCAATTACGAAGGTTTATTGACGTTGGTACAAAGGAAGAAAGACCAGCTGAAAAAAGTTAATAAAGTTGGTGGTCGTTCTGCGTCTTCGTAGATCAGAGATACGCGCAACTACATCAACAATTTAGCGTATATATGGCACAAACTCCGCTGAAGTATTTCAATAAAAGTTATGACTGAGTTTTTTGGGCTTGTCTACCATAAACCCGCGCATAACTGGAGGACACTATGAAGAGGTTTTGACCGGTTTCCATTGGGGATTATCAAATTCGACCGAAACCCGCCGTCGTCGGGAGTTTTTACTGCTTGCGGCCGCACGGTCGTCCATCACTCTATTATATGAGAAATGGATAGAGGCATTTCGGCAACTCGACACTATTGTACAGGATGTATTTCATATATACGATATGTTCGGTGGAATGTTACAATGTCTCGTTTAGATTTTATTGAACGATAACTGGCTGGAAGAAAAAAACAGAATACGTTTTATGACTTTCTGCTGCAGTTGATTAATTATTTTTTTTTATAACTTTTTTGGCGGATGTTTGGATGGAAAAATATCACTTAACTGGAATATTTCCCTCATGAGGAACATTATTTTGATAGAAGTCTTTTGATCACAAAACAAAAGATAGAATGTACTCTTTACAGAAATTACATTTGATCGAAATTTTTATGACAGAAAATACATTTGATGGAAATTTTTATGATAGAAAATACATTATTGATAGAAACACTATTTGACAGAAAACACATTTGATTGAAACAATTTTTGATTGTTGATAAATTTTGAATTTTGCTTTGGGAAGTGGCGCAGTCAGGATTTCAGTTTGGAGGTGGGCTGAACATACAATTTATCAGTTACCAGAGCTTTGAGCTTTTTTTTTCTTTGGTTAGCCGGATTAACAAGCGAACTGTTAGGCACGCGAACGATAACATCATCTTGTAGAACATTTTCTTAGCTTTCTTTCTATATACCTATGTATTTAACGAATGTGTCTCGTTAAGGTCGCAAAATGCGAAAAATGTAAAAGGTGCGCTAGGATCTGGCATCCTACCACATAAAACTTAAAAAAAAATACTTGCAAAAGATCTAAAATTTTTTCAATAGTTTCCCGTATTCTACGCCATCAATTCAACATGACACAGAATTTGAAAAATTAAAAAGGATAAATTCAAAATTCGGTCCAACTCAAAGTGCACACGTTCGTAAAAACGCCCACCAAATCTATGTCTGACTAGCAATCGATTTTAAATTTGGTCAGCGTATGGAATAAAGAATAAGTTTAACGAATATAATACAGAAAAAAATTAGAAAAATTTTTGGCGGAAAAATGGCACATGCAACCTCTAGATAACATTTTCATCCGATGACCGAATCGAGATAGAGCAATTCTGCGAACGCCAATCGATTCAGCATGCCAAAATTAGTATATGCTGTGATTTTCGAGTCGATCAGCACAAAATGAATTTTCAGCCAAAAAAACATCAAAGGATTATACCTTAAAAATGGCCAAAAACCCAAAGTCATCAGATTCACTCGAAATTACCACCGATATACTCAAAATTTTATGGTGATTCCGAAAATGTATGATTTGAATATGTTCGGATACAGGGTGTACCATAAAACAAAGATAAATGTGCAACAAAAATTGTATCGCACGAATCCGGCATCCTAGCACACAAAACCACCTATAACACCTACAAGCGAACTGTTAGGCCAGCAAACAATAACATCCTCTTGTAGGAAATTTTCTTAGCTTTCTTTCTATATAGCTGAATGTGTCTCGTTATGGTCGCAAAATGCGAAAAATGTAAAAGGTGGGCTATGTAGGAACCAGCTTCCTAACTCATAAAACCGCCAACCAAATTCTAGATTTTTTTCAATATTTTTTCCGTATTATTCGCCATTTTTCAATCAATAAGAATATTTTTGTACCACCGGATCGTTGGATATCATATGCATGAAAATCAAGCCTAATAAGAGCGAGCGAAGCGAGCCTATCAACGGCGAGCGCAGCGAGCACCTATTTTTATTTACGATTTAGGTTAGGTTGGTATGAGTAGGTTAGGTTAGGTGGGTTAGGTTGGGTTAGGTAGAGTAGGTTAGGTTAGGTGGGTGGGTTAGGTTATTTTCCCTTCTTTTGCCTTAAAATATTGGATCTGTGTGCAGTACGGTCAATACGTAATGAGGGTGAGCGAGCCGAACCTAACGTCGCGACGTTAGGTTAGGTTAGGTTAGGTTAGGTGAGCACAGCGAGCGCCTTCTTTCATTTACGTTTTAGGTTAGGTTAGGATCGCTTCGCTCGCCCTTATAACGTACAGACCTAACTGAACACAGATCCAATCTTTTAAGGCAACTTAACATACCCTACCTAACCTAACACCCTGTATGTGAAAGCCGGTGCTTCTAAAATTAAATTCCTAAAATTTATTTTGACGTTTTGTTGGTCTATTGAAGATTACTTATTTTTTCGATGTAATGACGTGTCTATCAAATGTTTTGTCTATCAAATAGTGTCTCTATCAATTGTATTTTCTGTCGTTTATGTTTCTATCAAATGTATTTTCTATCTGAACAAAATTGATCAAAAGTATTTTTAATAGAAATACAAGATTTCTATCAAAAAATGTCTATCATTTGTGTTTCGATCAAATTTTTGTCACCCTATAGTCAAACAGACATAGTAGTCTTTTATTTTCTAGAAGAGTGATGAATTTATGTCCATAAATATAAATATAACACCAACCATAGTGATATATTTAAAGAATGAAGTGACCATTGTAATGATTTAAAAAATTTGCTTTGAACACAACTTGTGAATCTGTGGTTGATAGATTATTTGACGCGGTACATGTTCGTACGCTGTACACCATTTTAGTCATGTCAGAAGAAAAATCATAATGAAAGTATCACTGCCTGAATGTCGAAATACATTTCCGTTACGTTTTCCCCGCCCCTTAATTTTCTTTCATTAAAAAACACAGAGCGGCACTTCTGGCCCAGACAATTACCGCCATTCCTCTCCTCATTATTCTACGTTTGCCGGGAGAGTTGTCAACGAACGAAGAAAGGAGATTCTCGGGGTCGGGCAAATCGTTATTATCGGCGCTGGCCTCGTGACAGATCATTTATAACCAGGAAGCAGTAGGTCGTTTCACAGAGAGTCGAGCTATAAAAGAGCTTTTGTTGTCTCCGGAAATAACTCACCTTTTAATAAACTGTCATTCGTTTAGGCTAGGTCACGAATCACGGGTTACTCAGTAACCTACGAAGGCGAGATATTTTTTCCTCAATTTCGAGTCTCAACTCAAAATTTGCTTCATTTGAGTTACTCGAAATCTGTGTTCATTACGAAATTAGCTAAATTTCGTATTAAAACTCAAAATTAGAGTTGTAACTCGAAATAAAGAATTAGCTATTGCAGTAAATTATCGCAAATTCACTCTAAAATAATATATTTGACACTAAAAACAGAATACAATGCTTCAATTATTTTAAAACCTTAACTAATTCACGGTTCACTGGACTATAATTTTTTATGTTCACTCTGCTCTTGCAATACGTCCCGTCAGTGACTCGCGCGGCCTCATTTATGGTTGAAGATAACCTTCCCGACTTTTCTGGACTTGTCAATTCCTTCTAGAGGGCCTAATGTCCCGCTATTCTTTGCTAGGTGGCTCTAGCCGTTATTCGTATCGCCATTACTATTGCCTAGATGGCGTTAGCCGTTCATACCAATTGAAATGTTGGTTGCGGAGTGGTTCTTCCGTTATAATTTGGTCCAATCTAATGCAAAAAGAGCGTGTTTTTTTCCACCAGTCTTGGATATTATAACACGAGCGTAGCGAGTGGTCCAACACGTCGTGTGCAAATACCTACATTTATATTGGTACATAACACGATTCTCGGATGATGGTTGTGATTATGTTGCCGGGTAGTCGTTAGTGGAGTCACTTTCAGATTTCACCTTCAGTTGACAAGTTGTCACGATTAAATTATCTGTCTTTCGATTAAATTCAATAGTTTTTGGTTATATATTTCTCTAAAATCTGCAGCAAAAACAAAAGGAGTGATTCTGATAGGTACCAAAAATGTTCCTAATTATATCAAAGCTGCCACAGAGAAGGTCATTTTGAATGTATTACTGAATGAATCTGAACCAACGATTTTCATATTCACACTAGTATCAATATGAACTGTCATATTCACACTTTTGCGAATCAAAATGGAAACAAAAAGTCGTCATATTGAAACGAATTTACAAAATAGTTTGGCAATACAATAACCGTCGATGAAAAAAATGTCTATGATACTATTTTGTAAAGGACTTTTTTGACTCGCGTGTACTTCACGCTCATACAAAAAAGTCGTACTTTACGAACGTATATCAGGAATAGCTATTTTTTCAAAGTTGCTAGTCCAAAACATAACAAAATATAACTACGGACTGTCTTCCATGTGATAGCACAGTCGGTTTTCTAATCGTAATTTTGTTACGAAAAAATCCTCTTTTGATTGGCCTAATAATTTGAAACTACCCAAAGACCAGTCCTGAAAATAATATTCAATCTTTAATTATGAAAAAAGTCTGACGCTTCGGTCTGTGAAACCGAGCGTTAGCGCCGTTAGCAAAACCGAGCGTTAGCGCCGTTAGCACTGAAGGTTAATCATTGAAGAAATCATAGATAATTATTGTAGACATTGTTTAAATGATAGAGAACTTATTGTTGTGTAT
This sequence comes from Chrysolina haemoptera, assembly GCA_958298965.1. Taxonomy (NCBI): domain Eukaryota; kingdom Metazoa; phylum Arthropoda; class Insecta; order Coleoptera; family Chrysomelidae; genus Chrysolina; species Chrysolina haemoptera. The sequence continues at coordinate 8,199,648 of OY282595.1, read as the reverse complement.
TGCTGGGACATCTAGTAACGTAAATTAATGACTCTAAAGAGTTTGAAATCAATTTGAAATTCAAGAGAACGCTGCAATGACCCATTTGTCTGGGTACACTAAGCTGCTACAGTTTCTCGATTACAGATGGCAGCATCTGATCTAAGTATCCTACGAGACAAGAATAATATTTTGATATTTCTAAACGAATATTGTAGCATTGTAGAATATCGTTCTCGTTTGACAATCTCCAAAAAAATAACATTTCGTACCAGCTGAAAACATAAACTAATGAACTAGGTACGTTTGACCTGTTGACCATTGTCTTTTTAGTATATTTGACATGGGAGTATTTGTGTTTGTGAGATAAATGCATATTTCCATCTCTGTTTAAAGTTCAGGGCTACTTCGTGGTTCGTTTCAAATAAATTCACAAGATGACAATGCGAACGAATAATAGGATAGGTCTGTGACAAATAATTTAGTTATTAATTGGTTAGTGCAATTTTGAACAGTTTTATCGAGTTCAATGAAAAGTTTAATTTGAGCCTAATACTGTGAAAAGGGTTCTAAAGAAATTTGCTAATCACAATCAAACGTCACAATGATTATTGGCTTCTTAGCATCTATGAGTGAAAAGCGTAAACTTAATTGAAAACCGCGGTTGACACAGAATTCGACATCGACGGTTCCAGTGTTACGCATAACGTAAGAAGATGGCGATAAAAGCTAACAAACATATTACTATATTACTAATTCGTCAAATGTCAAATAGTCTGCAACGACTTTTTTAAAAAGGTTTTGTAGGGGTTTCCTGTTTTCTATTTGTTTTGTGTTGTTTGTTTACAAACTAAGTTCCTAGATACGATTGATATTTGTTCACTGTAACGACAACAAAGTGAAAAACTGAAATGGTTTCGCAAAATTCACACGCTGATGAATGCCTGAAAAGTCTGCAGAGAATAGCGGAAGACGTACCCTCAGGGCTCAGGTAAGAAAATGTCATTGCCCTGTTCTGTTCTTTGTTGAAATTCTTTATAACGGCTTTTCGTATTCATTTCGACACCTACGTTTATTTCGTCCCAATCATTAAGTATTGAATGTACAGCCAAAATATGGTATTGTTTGCTGATACCAAGCAGTTTGGAAGGTGGATTTAGGCTGGAATTAGTGCAAATGTGTTTTATTTATCATATTGCACCAGTCCCGGCCTGATTTCGCTTTCTTTCAATCGCCGATGGAAAAGTTCATTCATGCGAAAATGCAAAGGTGAGTTGTCCATAGACATCAAAAGGAATTTGAGGGATTCTTATGAGAAGCTATAAGAATCTGCTTACTTTGTATTTTGAATTAAAGTGTGTATTGTTTCTGTAATGTATAAAGTTTATTAAAAGTTCTGAGTTTTCAAATTGTCGTTATTGTTAAAGAAAATTAGATAACTGTATATGAGCTAGTTCGTACCATATGTAGTTCTTGTAATAGTATTTTGGATTTCTTTAGAACTTTCTCAAATCTGAGCGAAATGAAAGTGAATGAACCTCTCAATTTTTATTTCATGAGTTTAACAATATCTTGGATTGAAATGCTGATCATATAAATTGATTTTGAATTGAGATATTATACTTACTATTAATTGATTTTGCTTCACAAAAGAAATTTTGGAGCTATTAAACAATATGAAATTTTTCAGTATAGACTAAGTTACATACCTATCTTAGTTGTGATTCAATTGTAATGTAAACTTTTCTATATAGTGTGTAATTTCAATCTCATTCAAATTTGATTAAAGTACTCGAGATGTCGAAAGTTGAAATGAGTTTATCAGACATTTTTATCTACTAGTAACGTCTTCATCTCATCATTTAAATCATTTTCGATAAGATGGCAATGAAATATTCCTAATGATTTTTTTCCATAATTTGAGAAATAGAGGTACTTTATTTTTGTTGACTTTTTGAAAAAAAAATCCAGAAACCAAGAATCTAACATAACTTTTCGATAACTTATTATGATTATCTCGATGAGCACGAGCTTTTATCACAAATACATTTTTTTGTGAAACTAATAATAATTTTTTTTTCCATTTGTTGCATACTTCTTGAATGACGCTGCTTAGTACTCATTAGAGTTAGGAGTTGTGAGAATGTGCACTCAAAACCACATTTATGTTATGAATCAGATGAATTTGATTTGTTCTTGAAATTGTATATAGATGGATTATTATATTCATTAGATCAATATCCCTCAAAAAAATACTGGTGATACTTTAGAATGCTAAATATATTTCTTATTGCTATCTTCTCTATATAGAATATGTCGAATGTGTGAAGATTTCTATGTGTTCATTTGCAGTCATGATGCCCTTACTAGTATTGATTGTCTTATGAAAAATAGTTTTTTCTCAATTTGAGAAGTGATTTCTATTCAAAATACTTAGTAAAAACTCAAGGTAGAATCAATAATCATATTGTGAATATTTTTTTATAGGAAAGAATATAATTTACTGAAATTTACAAGACACTATACTAATGATTTCCAAGTCAATACATGAGATTTCTCATACAGTATCAGAAACTTTTCATCTGGAGTATAGACAGAAATCTACGCGAGAGATACGCACTACTGTGCTCCTCTCCTGTTTCCCCACCCGACACATTAACCGACCACGTGGCAATGCGACACACCGCACACAGCTCACGTCGATATCCCTTCCTCGAGCGAGTAGAGGAGAAATTGTAATGCTCTCTCAACATATAGAGAGCTATTCTTTACTCTCTCATGAAACCACCATACCCAAGATGAAAACTTTCCGATACTGTATAGCGATATTCAACAGGGATCGCTGTGGATCTCCGATCACTGAACAATGTTAGCCGAATATGAAAATCAAGAAAGGATATAGCTTCTGTGATAAAAATACAAATGAAGAAAAATTAGCCGTATGCAAACAGATTTTAATTCTAGAAAAATGATTCTCCCCAAGTAGGATTTGATTACTAGGATTTACCCAAAAGCGTCTGCGGTTCGCCCACCATAATAAAACTACATCTTTTTCATCGAAGGACATATTTGGAACTAGTTATTTTAATAATATTAAATAAGAGAATAGCTTCTACAATGTGCACTGCACGTGAAACTAGTTTTATGTAAATATGTTTCATAAACAAGTTTCACGCAATTAATTTCCCTACTGTGTCACCTCACCTGACTTAGTGTGGATGAGTGCTCAGTTTTCAAAAATGTCAATGTTCCGAAATTTTCATAGTTAAATTTTTAAATACATAGGATCCTTTTATTTACAGCGAAGAACGCATGAGGTCCATTCTCAAAGTAAAGTCTTCACAAGAGCTTCTTGGATCTCTCAATAATATCATTGTCTCAGGTTGTAAGCAACCATTACAACGGTTATGGGCTGAATTCCAAATAACAGACAAATTGGCACATCTAAAAGAGCTTGAACGTAACTCACCATCTGAAGAAGCATGGTATAAATTACATAATTACATACTCCCACTATTTTTGTCAGTAACGATTAATTTTCAGATTTGGTTTCAGGAGACCCGTTACTGGTAAGGTAGATATCAATCCTGTTATTGTAGACAGCCTTATGAAGCTGAAAATGGAACTGAAAAAAGAAATTGAATTGTTGAGGAAGGAATCAGGAGCGATCAAACCACTGCTACAAAATGTTCATGATCAGACCCAACTTCAGATTGAAGAAATGGACAATATTGAAAAATCATACTTGGAAAAGATTACAATATCTGAAAAAACTCAATGAAATTCATATAGACAATTTGTAATTAAAGAATAATTTAGCATAGCACCACATAACAACTAGGGATCTTTTAATCAAAATGTATTTTTGTATATATGTATATAATATGTTTTTAATCCTCAATGACATGTATTTTTACGAACTATCAGAAATAAAATATTAGTGACATTCATATATTTTTAAAAGGTTAACATCCTGCAGATTCTGCTTCATGAGTATAATCAAATTTACTTCTTAGCTGGAGGCTTTAACATTGACACTACTAACAAAAATAACAGACTGCAGAAAATTCTTACACCATATAGGCGCCTTCAGGGCTGAGTTGACAATCCTGGAGGTAACCAGAGTTACACCTACTATAAGGACGACATGTCTGGACAATAATCTCACAAATTACAAGGGTGTCAAATCAGGTATGTTTATTTCTACTGGAACTTCAGACCATCTAGGGCAAATTTTGAAAGGAGATAAAAAAAATTAAAGCACTCAAGGAAAATTTAAAATTCAGTAATGAAAATGTTCAGAATTTCATATTCGAAATGAAACTTAGGACGGAATAAACCACTACCATACATTAGACAAAACTATTTCATGGTTTCTAGGAATCCTCTTTTACGACTTCGATACCAACTTTCCGTAGGTGAAGTACAAAACAAAGTCGGACAGGGTGAAACAAGTATTAATTTCAAATCAGAAGAAATTAAATTAATGAAAGATCATTTAGTAGTCTTACAGACATTATCAAACTGAAATGCAAAATATGAGGACATTTACAATAAGACAATAATTTATTATAATAATCTATTGAAGATATCACAGAGTCAGAGATTTTCAAGATATGCAAAGTGCGAAAAGATTGTCAAATCGTTGAGGAAATATTTGTGATAAAGTTTATGGTAGATATAGTGTTATATATATTAAAAAAAAAGAATTTGTGTGTGTGTACAATACTACTTTACAACCAGATCAATTTCTGATTCATCCAACCTTAAAAAGTAATCAGATTTTTGGTTTGTTGTCAGATAGGTCAACTTGATTTTTTTGCTTTAAGACATCCAAAAACTTGAACATGGTTGATGTCATGGTAAGACAATAATCTAGTATTAGAAATTGAGGAAAGTGGCTAAAAAAATCCTATCCTTTGAATATGTTCAACTAATATCCAACAAAACCTTTTATATGTCTTATCTGAAATCTAGTTAATTCCATATGTATTTACATTTACAGATTCAATAAACTGAACTATCAATTTAATTTTTCTCTTCAATTCTACATCATTGATAATATATTTGAGTAAATGAAATTTTTTATTAGTTTTCAATTTTCAGAAATAGTCGAATCCTCTTCGGTACTTGGAACTTCTAGGGAGTTCAACATTTGACCGATTTTTTTTGTATATTCGTCAACTTTCATTTGGAAGAATATGATTTGCTGCTGAACAACTTCTGTAGACTCTGGGATAGGAATATTTCTACCTGAAATTATGAAACAATCCAATATAATCAACTTTTAGGTACAGTTCGACAAACCTAGCTGAACATGTGAAATTGCGGATACGTTCATGTTGAGTACCTTATCCCTAGATTATTACGACTATAGTCCGTTGGACGATTAGTGCGCATCGTGTATTCACGTTTTCAGCTAGGTGAGTAGAACTGTACTACAAGCATGTCGATAGAGAGTTCATTGAATGAAAATGTCTAACGTGAAATTTCAATTTACAGACTCTGATGTAAATATACATAATATAGATTGTCTCCCATTTTTTCATTATAATAAATAAATTTCATTTCTTTTTTCAAGTAGCTAAGAATTAGGAACATGGTTGTTCATCATAAGTTCTGCATGAAGAATTAATATATTGTGTTCAAGGTGTAGAAATTATTCAATCAGTAATATGGATGGAAGCGCTAGTGAACTTCCATTGTGGATTTATTTATTATTATTTTGTCTTGGAAAATATACGGATTTACAAAATTACAGGATATACAAGTAAACCTATAAAATTAGACAAAATGTGAAACACATTCATCACCCAGTTAGTTAGATTCTGTACAAAAAAAATACGAACACATGAAAAAATAACTATTTGTGTATTTAAAGCGAAAAGTGATATAGATTGGCTCTCGACAAAGCGGAGCACGGTAATCTTTTGATAGCGGCAATGGCACTTTCTTCTTGATATACACACAAGATTTTTTTTACAAACGCAGCTCTCGGACAATAAAAGTTTGATATGTCATTCAACATAAGCACACATATAATATTACCTATGAGAAAATTAACACTTTAATAGCTATCGTAAACAGTATACGCATTCCAACAAGAAAAAAATATGTCTGAGAAAAAAAGTATTGATGCCGGCCGAGATTGAAACATTATGTTTGAACAAGCTTTGAAAACCTTTGTTCAGCTATACTATATACCTCTTTAAATTAATAATTAACTCGTTTAGAAGTTAAAAATTCCAATGCAATTCACGTCTTTGAAACTTCAAACAGGGGCGTTCGGCAGATAACTCAAATATCTTGAAAACCGTTGACATTTTCAATGAAGAAACCTATCTCTTTTTTGAATGAAAAATATTGAGTGTTAAGAAAAAGAAGACAAAATCATATCAGTCCAGTGGCGTAGAAGTTGTATATTAAACGCGAGCGAAAAAACAACTTCACACGTTTTCAACTCAGTTTGCCTTTTTCTTGTCTTTCATTTTGAGAATTTTAGTTTGGCATTCAGAAGCTCGTAAGTATCGAGCCTACGGTAGGCCGAGTGTTCGTAGGACATATACTCGATACAAATACAAATACAAATATGCATCCCGGTGAATACCACGTTCCTATATAAAACGCGGGCACGGACTAGTCCTATCTGGTACTCGTGCAAATTTCGGTTATATAAAAACCTACTACCATCAACCCCTGGTTCCTCCCTATTTTGGAGAGATACAGATACACTTTTATAGAAAATAAATTTCAATTAAACTTTTTCCATTTCGCACGCCCTATGAATTTTTAGAGGTCATGTAATTTCATACGTAAAAAGTTCCTATAAGCGAAAAGTTCTTACTTGTCTCGCCTTCATCAGTTTCATAGTGGAAATATGTTTCAGAGTAATCTGATAACAACTTTTCATAACATTGTGCTGCCATAGTAAACTGGGAATGTATGTGTTTGGTATTTTTCAGTCTCTTCCGTAGTTTCTGAAAAAAAAAACAAATGTGGCGTCATTCCTATATGGCCCTCGCAATTCAACGGTTGATTTTGAATACAGGGACGGTGTGTCGGGGGGCACAGGCCCTATTTTTTTTTACAAATTATCCATTAAAGATGTTCTGTTACACCCTAACCCTTAATATGAGAAAGGATAGGACCCTGCATATATTTTCTATGTAAAATAGTTTTCTGTTAATTTGCTGAAAATTTTCTGGCATCCTCAATACGTAGTGCAGTTACAGGGTGTTAAAAATTCTATTTTTGCTATAGTGAGGATTATGCATCCATTTGATTTTTCTGCTCTAATTTTAAATTGAACTCTCTTAGAAATGAACTCACCATATCTACAAGTTGTAGTAGCTCATAAAGCAATTACTCATAAAGCGTGATATATTCATATTCCAAAAATAATATTAAATTACTTGATTGATGAGAGAGAGATGAGAGAGAAGGGGGTCAATTCAGAATGTAACCATGCAGGGACTATATATTCCATGAACGAAGGAAAATCAAAAATGGTTCACAAATGTTTCTTCCAGAACGTGAGAAACTTCTCAAATAGCCCCATATACAGTCATACCAACAAAAATGGTATTGATGAATTCAATTATCTTTCCAACCATATCTAAATTATTTTTAATTTCGTATTTTTTTGCAATTCGCATTCGAAATATCAAGGTTTGCTGTGGAACAAATGAAACCGAAAATATTTTGATGGATAGAAACCCGGTGGCGCTGGGGGCGCATCAACTTAAAAATTTCGAAAGGCATAAAGATTGAAATTGTAAAAATATTCATGAAATTCGAAAATACTTGATTTTAGTGATAATTGAATTCTCCTTTCAAATATGAGACACTTGGCCCAACAAGCAACTTAAATTTTTTATCTATTTCCATGAACATTGTCTTGCCAGGCTGTAATGCAACATCCTTCGTAAGATTTCATTTTTCATTCGAATGTAGCTACAATAAGCTACAATTTTTGCCACCATATAGCATGCGGATTGAACGATATAATAAGGATACCGCAATCTAGAACAAATCAAAATTTCAGCAAAATTAGCCGAAAGCCATTTTATATAGAATACCTATGTGCCCTGAACTCTGCAGCCCGAAAGCCCTGATAATAACTCATGAATTGTATATTCAGCCTCCCCCCCCCGAAACTGAAATCCTGGCTGCGCCACTGGGTTATTTTGAATTTGCTCTGTATAAGCAAGTACCAACCACTTTATTTGAGTGCCCCCTATTTTTCTGACTCACGAGACTCCCCTGATTTTGAATAATATATCTTACAGATGCAGACTTCGTGTAATATTCAATATTTGCCTTCAGGTCATCAATGTTTGCTTCAAAAAACATTTTTTTCTGCGTCTCTCTCTTTATTTCATTTTCAAAACGTTGAAGTTTGTTGTTTGCTGAAAATCGAGATTTTAAAATAAAGTAAATTCAAATATACCTAGGAGAGAACACTTTGCTGTCCTGCAGACCTGCAAAGTAGATTCTCCCGTGCAGAAACTTTTGATTGTGTAGGCATGTGTAGATACCTACCTGTTGTGTTCTGTAATTCTAGTTCCTTTATTTCTCGAATGAGATTTTTTTCATTCGCCTCGTTTTTTTCCATATTTGAATTCAAATACCTAGGTATTGTATTATTAAATTTGTATTGTATAGTATATAATAATGACCAATTACCAAATTTGAAAGTTCTTCGCAATCACAGAGAATCGAACTTTGCTTGCATCTTCTAGTCTACCGCCTGCTAGATGGCGAAGAGAAGCCTTCTCTGAAATTATTTTTGACACATGCGCGCTGCGTCTGATTCTTTTCTTTCTGCGTTTTCCAGCAACTCCAAGAATTTAGCGTTGACGCCATTGTAGTTTTTACTAATAAACAAGTGTTTTTCTACCTGTTTGTGCTTTAAGAAGCTGCCGAGGTGAGTTTTTTTACAAAATAATTCATTGTGCATATTTCAAACCAAAATTATTTCAAGCTGTACCCTGTTATCCGAGGAAACGTGGATGTTTTCTTTGCCGGTGTATGTACATTACGCATCTTACCGTCCTGACAGAGAAACGGTCAAAAGCATTTATTTTCTTGAAAAATTGTGCATTTCGTTAATACCTTCAGTTTTATACTTTGAACGATTCATAATTGCGTACCGAGTATTATATTTATGTATTCTGTATCGTTTTGTGTTCATATAACCTCACTTTCATGTCATTCCCCTCCAATATCAATAAATTGTGTTTCACTTCAAAATCGAAGGTATATGGAAATTACGTGTCGATATACGTAATTCTTTCCTATTGTGGTATCCTAGCAACTTGTTTACTACAAAGGTTTTTCCGGAAAGTGCATCAAATATTACAATACGCCTCAATTTGTCCAACATTACTTAGTGGTTATTTTAATCAATATAGGTTGTTCTTCATGTCTAGCATGCGATGTTGAAGTTGTGTCAACCTGTAATTTTGATGGGAGGCAATTTTCTCGTCTCTTTCTTTACATCAGTTTCTGCACCTACCCCTTTCTTCATATGTACATTATTCATTGGTTTGTGAAACATCCCTGCTATAAAATGTCTATAGCTGAAATAAGTCATCCGCGTTGTGTATATACAGGGTGATTCCACATGAATGGTCATAGAATTGTTTCATAAATTATGTACAGCTGTATGAAAGATAAACAACTAGTAATTTTTTGTACACCTAATTACTAATTACTTCCAAAGAAAAATAATAAGAAAAATTTTAGGGGCCGGGTTATTCTCTAAAAAACTATTGAAGGGGCATGATATGCGATTTGACTGTTGTGATTAGCGTAAATTTTTCATGTAAAAGTTTCAATCGTTTCTTATGCTCGGGACATAATGAGTAATGAAGTAATGAAAATATTATGATGTACACCTAATGAATGAGTTACTTCCCCCTCGGATAAACCTAAATAAAAATTATAACTCATATCCTATTTTCAATTATCTCGTTCTAAAAATATATAAAATGTAATTTTTTCTCATTTGAAATTCAATATTATTTAAGGTTGAGTATCTTATTATTTGAGTTTTTGGTCCATTAGAAATGAAGGGAATGGAATCACAGAAGTGACCAAAACAGTCTGCCTGCAGAGTTTTTTGTGGATTGCCAATTGGATTATGAAATAATTTTTTTTTATTTTTGCGAAATTTCAGTAAGTATCCTGGAAGTCTGCTGTTTTCGGACGTGTTGCGTACACAGTTTTTTCGGCAACCGTGTAGAATAACAAATTGAGACACATTTATTTTTTATATTTCTTTGTAGAAGAAAATTTCGAACATTTTAATTTTTGTTTGTATTAAATATCGAAATGCTAACAGAAGATAGGTACTAACAGAAACATTCTAATTTTTATTTATGTAAATATTTTTGTTGAAATTCGAGCATTTCCCGGACTAGTCCGGAAAGTACGTACTTCCCGGACTAGTCCGGAAAGTACTTACTACTATAATGGCGAGAAATTAAAATGACATGCTGTCATGAGGTCTGTGCATGCTGTATTGTCATTGAAACTCCCCGCCATCATGGTAACCAATCACAGAGTGGGTCTTCTGGCACTAAGGATAGAAAACTTAAAAACTTTTGTCTCTTTTCATTGGGTTCTACGAAGCCATTAGAAATCTCTATTCAATGAGACTGAAAAACATTTTTTGTCATTTGATTATATTGAAATACTAAATCCATAATATCAAAGCTTTTCGTGACTAAATAACTTTCAAACTGTTCAATTTCATTTATTTCTAGGAGGAAAATATGAGATCTATGAGTGGATTGAATCGTCTAATATTGAATAGAATATATTATGAACCTATACTTTTGTTGAATGTTTTTTAACACTGGTTTTGCAAAAATTAATTTTATGTAACAGACTTCAGACATCTCTTTGTAGGCATAATTAATAGAATATCCCAATTAACATGAACAACTATTTGCTTTTGGGTTTCTCAAAAGAACTTTTTCCCTTCGTACATAACTGAAATACCTGTAAAAAAACAGTTACCAATAACTGTCAACCTTGAAACTAGTTGTTACAGCCCATGGCAATTATTGGTGCACTTTATTTCTAAATGCTCTCGATTATTTTTCAACATATACATCTAATTATGGCATTAACATTATTGTTAAAATACCACTTTTTTCACACTAAAAATTGCCATGGTTGGGGCAATTACTGGTAAATGTCATTTTGGATTAGTTGCCGAAAATAATATTTTTCAATATTGATGTAGGATTTCACTTAAAGTGTACAGTATGCAAAGCAGGATGCTTAATACATTAAAGTGTATAGCAAATATTCTGCCCCTTGTGTCGACGTAAAACATCGCGTTCCGGTTATGAAATATGTTAGTTGATTAAATAATGTATAGAATAACACCCCACGCATGGTTTGTCAGAAGGGTGGAAGAGGTTCACTTGGAATAAAATATTCAATTAAGTTCACAAATTGAACAGAACCGATTTCTGCTTCCGGCAAGCGTTATCTGACGAGAAAATACTTTCACTCTGTAGGGAGGGATATTTTTCACATGAACTCTATACCTACTGAGTAAAAGCATGTATTTGCTAGTGGCATGTCATGACATCGTTATGTCAATATATTTTAGAGCCATAATGATGTTTATTATGGGCCAACGACCAAGATTCTGAATATCTAGCATGAATGAACTTTATAAAATAAAATACAAGTAGGTATTGAAAATCAACCAACAATCATTTTGAAGGTCCTAGCTAGATTCGCCTGTTTTACCGACTGTTTTGTGCTGCCACAGCCGTTTTAGCACAATTGAAGAAAATGAGTGTAGTATTTTCTAATTAATTAATAACTATTTTCTAACAAATCTGAATTTTCTGAGCCGTCTCGTACGTTTTTTTCCTCATATGACCGATTGTGGTGAAGAAAATTTCACGTAGAAAGTACTTATTGAAACACACCGAAACCGAAATTCAAATCATATCACCTTCTTTCTCCTTTTTCTCTTTAACTTCAACACAATCATTAGGAAGAAATCTGCTGGGAAATAAATCGTATAACACCCATGTGAACTGGTTGGGATGAAACATTTTCTACAACAAATGCAGAGATTTTATTTTTAACCGTCTTTGAGTTTGGAGAGCAATACAATTTCTCAATTTTCTAGATCTATCTTGCCCTGCTACAGGAAAATATAACATTATATTCGACCCATGTGAACTGAGCAAGAGGAAATATTTTTAAACAAAACTTCTCTAGCACAATCATTGGAACTAATGATGTAGGGACATAATACGGTACGTTCGACCTATGGGATCTGAAAAAATTGGAAAACTTCCACGAAAAATATTTTTAAGCTACTTCAAAACGTGATGAGAACGAGAGCACTGATATTTTGCCTTTGTTCTGACCGTATTTAAATAGTGATGATGAGAACGACAGAATTGAAATTTCACCTTCGTTTTACCCACTGATTTTCTTACTTCAGTACAATTAATGAAATAGGGGTATCTCGAGGGGTAATATTATAAACAAATATTTTTAACCGTCTTCAAAATGTGATGTGAACGAGAGGATTGAAATTTCACCCTCTGATTTTCTAACTACAGCACAATCATTGGAAATGATGAAGCAGGGGTGTATCACGGTATATTCGACCCATAGAATCTTAAAAGAACGAAAAATTTATTGGGAACATATTTTTAACCGCCTTCAAAACGTGACGAGTACAGGAGTATTGAAATTTCACTTTTGTTTTGACCTGTGATTCTCTTGTGCTCATCATGTTTTGAAGACGGCTGATAATATTTTCCCAGAAAATTTTCCGGTTTTTTCAGAACCTAAGGGCCGAATATACTATAATATTCCCCCTTTTTATTATTTCGGATGATTGTTTTAATTAAAGGGGAGAAAGAAAGTGATCAGGTGATATATCCTCAGTTTCCAAAATTGCAAAAGTTAGACAATGAAGGAGTCAAAATGAAAAATGTTTGCAATTTATTGGGATTTATTGGGATGTGCTGAAACAGCTGTGCCAGCTTGACATACGTAATGTTTTGCCGCTAGATAACAGGCCACGTCATTTATCCATTTTGATTAGTAAATGAATTTCGCTAAATATTGTCGATACAAGGTCCTGCACTGACACCGACGATATGACAGTCTATTAGTTTATAGTCTAACGAAGTCAATTGAGACACAATAAAAACTAAAGTTTGACTCACAATCGCCAAATATTTTGTGAAGCTGGGTGGCGATTGAATGTTTTATGATTGTATATCAATTCCATTACCTCATTTATTCCTATTTCACTAGCAAGTAAAATAATCTTTGTAAGATTCTTAGATGCCAACGTATTTCAACTGACTTCGTATAGACTTTAACAACGTGTTGGAATATTCGGGCGTATTCACTTACCCATATATTCATCTGAAATTTGCCCTTATTAGCACTCCCTTCTAACAACAAACATTGTGTGTATACCCGCTTAAGTCGGCTCTTATGGAATCGGATTTCCTCTTTTTCGTTTGTGTTTCGTAGAAAGACGAGAATAATTCATGAGAAGCTAGGTAGGTGGCCCCGTAAGATTTGGGTGGGTTCATATAGTGTTACCCATTTAAGATGGAAGCACCCTTATAAAACTTACATTTCTCAACCGATTGGAATAATTTTCTTTCGAAAATTGTATCTTTCGTAAATGTAGAAATGCACTACCCCTGCATGAACACACGTGTAATCCTCAGTTCCTCCTTGAATCAAACGTGAGACTGAAACTGGTGATTTGAAATGGAGTTTAAGCATGACACCCAATAGCAAATTGCAAAAGTAAACGATTTCTGTAGAGCACTGCACAGCACATAATGAAAGTTGAAGTCAATGCCGAATTAGCTATCCATGTACACGAACAAAATGTTCTTTTGAGCACAAATCGCATTCAATTCATACGGTTCTGTGCCTTTTGAATGATCGTCGATATATTGTCATCTTGGTGCGTGAACCATTGGTAATTTGTATGGAACCACATAAATTGAAGATATATCGTAAACGGACAGTTAATACATATGTTTCATCCAGTAGCGCGTCTTTGAAGGTTGTCAATCAAAAAATACCTGTATGAATCATCACGGATTGATCTGCAATTTTACATGTGTGTTTCCATTTGATAGACTAGTACCCCATTTTATTTTCGATAATTGGCCGTAGTCCATCCTGTATATTATATGAAAATACGAGTTTCAAATAGTGTTGTTTAAGTGTCTTATGTTAGTTTTTACTCGTTATAAGTTACCACAGCGATCACTGCCACTCCCGACCTTCATTAGAAGAAGTGATTTTTCTGTGGTAATTTTTTTGAACGTCTCTCCTATCGTTCCTCATCCCTAAAATACCTCCAAATTTTTCTACCTGATTGTATTTTGCTACCGTAAATTCGACGTGTGACACTGTCATTATTTATCTGCTAGTTTGTTTTATTCAGTGATTTGTTCAATAAACATTTAGGCACAGTTCATTGCAGTAATCAAATCACTCATACTTTTGAAAATCTTCTCTCAATTTAAAAAAAAAAATCAATTTCAATCAAGTATTTGCTTTATATTTACTGGTTGTGCATGAAACATAAAATTTCAAAGAAATGCAACTCTCAGAATCTAACCCATGTTTCTGTCCTTTTCAGGGACATTGGATGACAGTGACATTGCTGATTTTACTGTAGCCAAAATACGTCAGATTATTGTGTCAATATGGCAGATGAAGCACCCATTAGTGGTGGTGATACCATTCCTGAAATTTCTTTAGAGACACCTCTGGTACCACCAGAACAATCAGTATCTCCATCTCCTGTAGCCCAATCTCCTGTACCGCAACCACCTGTACCAGAACCCTCTCCTGAAATTCTTCCTGTTCCCGTTGTCGATGATGGCACTCCAGTCGTAACGAACGACCAAGAAATGCTCGAAGTAGCTCCTGAAACGCTTCAGGAACAGGCCCAGGCCCAAGCCCAAGGCCATGATGCTCCGGTGGTAGCAGAACCGGAACCCGAAAAACCTGCAGAGGTTGTGCCGGAGAAGCCCCCCGCGAAAAAAATAACCGTGCACGTGAAAACGGCTCAAGAACGTGAATCTTTCGACGTTGAAGAGAATGCATTGGTGAAGGATTTCAAAGCTTTGATAGGACCCAAGTTTAGCGCGGAACCCGAGCAGTTATGTTTGATTTTTGCCGGGAAAATTATGAATGATGATGATACCATGTCTCAACATAACATCAAAGACGGTCTGACGATCCATCTGGTCATAAGAGCGGCCCCAAGGGTGCCAGAAAGCAACCCCAATCGACGACCTGCCGACATCAGTGCTACTCCCTTTCAGTTGGGCAACTTGGGCGGTCTCGCCGGGCTCACTCAGTTGGGTATGGGTTCCGGCAGTTTTATGGAGATTCAGAACCAGATGCAAAACGAGCTGCTTTCGAATCCCAACATGTTGAGAAATCTTCTGGATAATCCGCTCGTTCAACAACTCATGAGTCATCCCGAATCGATGAGAGCGCTTCTGATGAGGAATCCGCAAATGCAGGAACTGACGGAAAGGTAAGTGCGATTTGAATGTTATAGTTTGCTATCGAGGAACTTTTGGCACAATTTTACTGTTAAGTCATTCAGTATCGGAAAGTTTTCATCTTGGGTATGGTGGTTTCATGAGAGCGTAAAGAATAGCTTGCTATATGTTGAGAGAGCATTACAATTTCTCCTCTACTCGCTCGAGAAAGGGATATCGACGTTCGCTGTGCCGCATTGCCACGAAGTCCGTTAATGCGTCAGGTGGGGTAACAGGAGAGGGGCACAGTAGTGCGTCTTATCTTATTTATGTGGTATTATCATATCATTGGGTTCCTTGTTGTTCGCGAACATTCTATACCACAGATAAAAAGATAAAGAGTTAACAGAAAACGAATCATCTCCATATTTATATTTGGTATACTTTTTGCTTTTATTGCACATACTCATTAGAGTATGTAAAAAATAATTTAAAGAAATCTAGAAGCCTGGCATATTTCGCTAAGCTCTTCATTTATTGTGGGAAAATGTAGCGTTTTATTCTTGTTTTTACCAGGTGAGTCTGACCCGAGTTTTCCTGGCCAGATTTCTTCTATATGAAGCTATTCCTTCAGAAATAATTTCCTCTTGAGCTTTTCTCACTTTCTTTTCTTGTTTTCTTTTCTCGTTTGCAAATGTTCCCATATACTTTCTAGAGTTGATTCTTTTGATAATCGAGTCGTTTCTTTGATGGCTTATTTATTATTTGTATATCAGCTCTCTGGACTAGAATACCATTTCTCGGCAGTATTTTGTTTTCTTCCACAATGAGATCGTCATCGGCAATGTCGTCAATGGCATTGTCAGTATCTACGTTCGGAGATAAAACATAAAAGCGATATCAAAAGATTCTTTTTCTCGAAGACCACGGCAAAACGATATAAGTATTCTTTATTATTTTCCTGAGACTAGTCACGCTAAAACTGCTAAACACCAAAAAGTCACACATTTTGGTGCATTACGGAGTAAGCAGTAATAATCTTAGGTCAGGCAAGTTTTAGAACATAAACCTTCCAGATCAAATAATGGTCTGTCTGTCTACCTATCCTTTGAAAGTTCTAGTTGAAACATTACTTGATTGCAAATGAACTCGTATCATGTGAACTCGATGTGAATCATGAAAGTAGTTTGAAATGCTTGCAATTTCCGTTTGATTTCCCGTCTGTTCCTGAAAATCATTAAAGTGTCGAAATTCAAAGAGACGTGTTTGTCCCTCAGTTACCGTGTTTTGCATATTTCTCCCTATGCACACATCGGACGCTATTCATCGAGTTGAAGCAACAAAGTGAATGCGCAGAGCGTGCATTAATTAATATTTCCTTTTTATATTAGTGAATTGTAAACGTTTCTAGCATATTTTTCATGAAACTTTTTGGAGTTTGTGCGGCATCGTTTGATGTCGATTTGTCGAACATACGAAATGCCCTTGAGATTTTTATTCATCAAAATGTAATATCGCTTTGACACACTCTCCGCTAAGTGTAGAGAAAAGAGGGGATACGGCATAATGGCCAAGAATAAAGTTGCTTTTTTTCTTTGAAGCATCGTGCAATAACTACTGGAAGATATGTATGTGAACATGTATACAGTATCCGAAAGTTTTCATCTTTCGTATGGTGGTTTCATGAGACACACAGTAGTGCGTCTCTCTTATTTATTTGGTATTATCATTGCGGTCCTTGTTGTTCGCGTAGATTTCTGTCTAGATCCCAAATGAAAAGTTTCCGATACTGTATGTATTTGGTTGGTGCCAAACGTTTTTATTTGCACTGTATATCAGTACAGTTGTGCCATAGTTCATTTTTCATTACTTCCTTGAGTCTTTACACTTGTGGCATTCAATATAAAGTATTCTTGTATGTAGTTTAAAATTATGTGATTGCATTTATGAGATTTCAGTTTGTTCTATCATGAACAAAGTTTGTTACTATATTGCTAGATATGAAAAATACCTAATCCACAGCCTTATTAAATGTAAAACAATTCAAAGGGTATCATTCAAAAGTCCCACTTGGATACCTCTGAAATTGGAACATTTTAGATTGTTTATCACTTGTACTTCTTTAACAATGTACAATATTAGCTTGTTACTTCATGGGTAGCAGACACAAATTAGAGTTTTAAACATATTTCAAATCTTCAAATTTTTTCTCCAAGCTTCTTGCAAAGATACATATTCAAGAAGTTCAAAAGTCTTTCGAATTTCTTATTGAAACATTTTCAGAATGAAATATGTCTGTAACAGATAACTATTATGAAGTTATGCAATTGAGATAAAATTTAAATAAAGTTTAAATAAAATTAAGATCTGACGCATTTCACAGCGACTACTACCTAAAAGGTCATTTACATTGCAATACGTACAAGAACGTTAGGTAATAGGTTGTGAATGTGCGTTTCAAACCAAAACTATAATATTCGAATTTAATGTCATTAAAAAATTGGTCGTATGTATTTTGTATTGTTTATTTCAGACTGTGAAAGGTTAAAATAAAAAAAAAAACTAAACGAATTTCCTTCACGAAATGAAACTTTTACTCAATATTTGTATAGGGTTTGAAGACTTCGACTGTTATATCTCAGTTCAAAAGTATCCATTTATATTACAGGTATCCAGAAATAAACCAGACATTGAACAACCCGGAACTTCTTCGTCAAACGGCAGAATTGGCGCGCAATCCTTCAATGCTTCAAGAGCTGATGAGGAGTCACGAACGGTCTTTGGGACTGGACCCCAGCTCCCCCATGCCTACCACCAATCCAATCCCGAACCTGTTCCAAAATCTACAAGAACCCATGCTGTCCTCCATGGCCGCACAGTTTCAAGCTAGCGCGCAAACTACCCCCGCCCGTGGAGTTCTAAATCCTCCCCCGCTATCGAGTTTACTACAGCAGATGTCTGAAAATCCGAGCCTGGTCCAAAACATGCTGCAAGCTCCTTACACTCAATCAGTAATGGAGGCTATGACCGCTGATCCTAGTATAGCAAACGCTCTGTTAGCACAGAATCCGCTGATCACCAACAATCCTGTACTTCAAGCTCAAATGAGGAACATGATGCCTCAGTTCATGCAGCAGATGCAGAATCCCGAAGTTCAGAATCTAATGACGAATCCTCAGGCGTTGGACGCCGTCATGCAGATACAGCAAGGCATGGAGACGCTGAGGCAGAATGCCCCTGGTCTCATACACACATTTGCTCCACCCCCAGCGCCTCAGGAAGTGCCGAATAGTACCAGTACCATTCCGACTGAGCCGGCCGAAGGGACACAGACCTCCGGGTCGAGCTTACCAAGGGATGCTTTTTCGGAATTTATGGCGAGGATGGTGGCTAGTATGGGTGCGAACACTGATACTTCTCTGCCTCCTGAGCAGAGGTATCAGGCGCAACTGGAGCAGCTGGCTGCTATGGGATTTCTCAACAGGGAGATCAATTTGCAAGCTCTTATTTCTACCTTTGGGGATATCAATGCTGCGGTAGAAAAATTACTGAGTCAAGGGCAGTTGACACCTATGGGTTAAAGTTTGACGAATTGGACCCTTGGGATGAATCATGTTGGAGTATTCGCTAGAAAGATGCTGAGTTACTCATTGTAGATGTTAAACTGTTCTTGATATTGTGTATTTATCTTCTGGCAGCAGATATATCTCGACTGATACAGTGTGAATAATATATAATATGTAAGGAAATATAGAATGGATATATCCGTTTTTTGTTAAAGTATTTTCATCATTAAATGTTCATTGAAATATATCGTTTCAATTCTTCTGCTATTTGAAGTTGTTCAACGTTTTGCCCTCAGTTTCAGCGTGAATCGATTTTTTATCTTTCAGCTACCTGGTTTGATTAAATGCATTAGTAATAGATAATAGTCCTTTGGCCCTATATAAAAAAATTATTTCTTAACGTTGAGACTTCGTATCTCTTCATGTAATTTTTTAGGGCCCCCGTAAATTTTTTGTAGTGTCCGACAACTACTTCTCCGTGTTTCTATGGTCCCTTATTGATTTTAGAATCCCATTAAAAGTGTTTTCGATGCAAATTATGAGTCCATTCATTGTTCAAAATCGTGAAATTTCATAAACAAATTCAAACAAGCCCTAAGGCGCCGCTTGTTAAAATAGCCCGTTATCATTAGTTTGTTGATGTTTCATTTCTACTTAACATTCACTGTTGCCAAACTATCAGTTATAATCAAGTTGTTCGGAAATTTGTCTCATAAAAAAGTAATAAATACAAAAAATATTATATATAATATTGTCTTTCAATATAACACGTTTCTGGCATTTACCACACAAAGTGGCATGGGAGAAAATTAAATAAATGTTACTCTCGTTTGCAACAATCTCTAAATATATGTTGTACACTCAGGCGGTAAACGTGGCCGCATGTTTTAACCGAAGTGGAGTTTCGGTTGGCTGGTATATTACGATGTTGTCACGTTTCCATTGCTTAATGCCCTCAAGTGTAAAAATAGTGTATTGTGTCACAAGGGCAGAAAATGAGCTGAAAGGTGAAACGTCTTCTGCTGAATAAGTCCTACTATTCCTTAATATCATTTTATAGTAATTTTTAATTATTTTATAGGTCAAATGTTTTTATTTTATATGTACCTGTCAGTCATTTTTTATTTTTGTATCTACACCTTATTTATGTAGTGACATTGTCACATTAGTGAACTATATAGTAACTCTGCGTAAAATAATCCAAAAACTGTTATGAATTGGTGAACTGCTGGGGCACTATTCCTCTTCCAGTCATTCAGTAAATGTTTTCAATAGTTCCGATTCAATAAATAGCCTGTCTCGAATATTTGTTTTCGTTCAACAAAAGTCGTATTGTCGCAAACGCATGACTTGCAGTATCTATTGTTTTGTTTGGTTGGCTCACAAGTTTGTCACGCTTTTGATAATGTGAGCATTATTTGATATTGATTTTCACGGCAGAAATAGCGAATGCGTGTGTAGCCACATGAATTTACCCAATCAATCCTAGTTGCTTCTACCGACGCATTAGGTTTTCCCGTTCAAATAGAAACGTTCTTCGTGGTTTACTTTATTTTTGTTGGTGGTAAAAATGTCATCAACTTTTATTGGTGTCAATTCTAATATGACTTATTGCGTTTGTTTGAGAATGGTTGACAATGTTTCACTTTGTGTAACGTTTTTCTGGACTTCTATTGTCTAAAAGAAACAAATAAATAAAATTCCCTGCAATTTTATGATTCACGACGTTTCGGTTAATAAGATCTATAGCCGTTATCGAGTGTATGAATGCGACAGTTTCTCAAGGATACTTGCAATGCTAATGTTGTGTTATTAGCGTAGGGGCAACTTGCCTGTGATAATGCAAATAATTCTATTTACCTTACATGCCTCTCAGGAATACCAATTTCAATTAATTAGTTTACCGCAGTTGAATGTGATTCTCAACTCAACAAATTTTGCACATTACTGTAAGATTTTGCCATCTCACTTCGGGATAATTTTCCTTTATATATCTTCAAAGTTTTTCGTTCTATTTGTCGTTGATCTGAATAAATTCCCCACTGTTTTCAACGGTTTTGTGGTCTTGAGATGAAATATATCAGTGAAAAATTTCCTTTCCGGGTGGTCCAGCCCCCTCGGATCCCCCCTGGCTACGGCCTTGTGGCAAATTCCTGTTTAAGTTCGTTTTGTTCTCATATTGCGCTACATTTCTGTTTCGTATCGGCAAGAATGGCTCGCCAAGGGTTCATTCACATTCCGAAATAAAGCGAAGAAAACATCATTCACCCCGCAGAGATACCCAGCCCATGCATTCCGTTCAGCCTCCCGTGGATAATTGGTTCAGCGTCGAATGCAAATATGTCTAAATGTCCGGCGCCGTCGCATATTCGGGAACAAAATCATCCCGAATTAACTGCTGAATTAACAATTCGTCGGAATTTACTTAACTGGAGTTGTCGATTATCCATGATTTCGGTCTCTCGTTTGTTCTGTTCCAATCTGTTGATTGAAGGAGTTTTTATCCTGAAGGTAATTTCGTTGGAATGTCGACTGGGCTTTGTTGACATTGATGATCGCATTAGGCGAATTGAGTCGGGATCAAATTTACCCAGGAAATTATCGCGACTATACCGTTTGTATTACCTCTCAAACCAGGGATTCGTCAAGCAAAGTAGGTAGCTTGAATTTTTTCTTAAATACTTGACTTCAAAACTCAAGCTTTTGAAAATTTAATATTTGACCTAAATCGATTTACGGTGTGAACTACTTGACTTGAAATCAAGTAAAATCAAACTACTTTATAGTTCTTGATAGTGATCCGTGAAATGCACACCGAAGCGTTAAATTAGGGAGATTCACCAAGGTTACAGCAAGCAGGCCTCCGCTTGCTCGATGACGACGTTCTGTTAAATAGTAGACCAGCGTTGATCAATGATAAACAGTGGCGGCTAGAGAATAATTGGTTATGTCTGATTTAAGTGATTTGTCCGTAATGGAATCGGAACCTTTTCAGAATTTATCGTAGATGAAAAAGTGTTAGAATTTGATAACATCGAAACAGAAGTAGAAAGTGTAGGGTCGGCGCCATCAAATGCCAAACGAGTTGAAGTTAATAAAAGTGTATCTAATAAAACGAAAAAAAAATCGGATTATTTCATAGTCGAGCAAGATCCTGAGAATAATAAAAATACTGACAAACAAGTCAAATGTTCCCTATGTACGGCGGTTTTGAAAATGAAAAACTGCTGAAACTGTGGTGTGAATACAATTCGAAAAACCTAAACCATGTCAATTTCACTCGACTTGGATTCCTCCGCCAGCAAAGTTAGCATCTTCATGAGCTGAAATTTTTCTCTTCTCTGAATTTGAGTTCCCCGTAGAATTGTATGAAATTAATTTGTATCCATCAATCCACTTGTCTGCAGAATGTATTGGACTTCCTCATAATGAACAACCATAGAATTGCTGATATAAAATAAAACATAGTAAGGATCACCTCAAATTAAGAATGTTAATGTACATTCTGGAAATATTCAAACGTAACTAGGAACTATTAACTAAAGAACTCGAGCTCCTGAAGATGCTAATTTTGATTGCGAAGAGCTCGTCGAGTGAAATTTTTTTGGTGATTGGATAGTTTCTATTTTTTGAACCACATATCTGTCTGTTCAGGAATGGAGCATACCGTGTGACACAGCAGGACAGTAGACAATTGTGCAGTTTTTTTTTAAATACACATGTGAAATTCACAGGAATTACGTATTGAATGATAGCGCTTCTTTTAAACCTAACGACAGTTTTTCTCGGCTACCTGTTTGACCGTAAGTACCCCATCTTCAAATGTCACCCTGTATATTTCTTTACCCTATCTCATTTACTAGAATTCTACAGTCAACCATATGTATCACAAACTGGTATTCATTCTTTTTCTACTTGGCTGTTGCATAGCGTTTTTTTTTTTTTTAAATCATTCTCATTTGAAATATGCCTGATATCATTTTGTCCGGCATTGCCTTTCAATTTCAATTCAATTTCAGGTCATGGAAGTTGGATTGCTCTGACTTTTGAAAACTACATCGACATTGGAACTTAATCCATTCGAATTATATATCGTTTAATTTTATTGTTTTTCGTTTTTCGAAATACATCGTAATCTGTGTTATCGTTTACTCATCGGTTGACGATGGTATCGCGTGTAGGACAATCGGTATCTTAGCAACGGAACTATCACAACGTCAAACAGAAACGCCTTTTTCCCGGTCGAAGCTGTTGCATTTTTAATGTATGGTAGCTCATCATTTATTTACCGCCGAAATGATTATTGGTTGGCAGTCGACCACTATCGTATCGACAATTCTTGCCCTCGCCGATACTTTGTACAACTTGGCGGGAAGTTTTCCTCGAAGCTGCCTTTTACCATTGGTAAAAATAGTTCGATGTCGCACGCAATTTCCTACTTATATGTCGGACTAAAGTCTTCCTTTCTCATTAAATGAATTACGGATGATATTTTATAGCGATTGCTTTCTATTTGGTATTCACTATAATTAACAGACGTATTATATCAGTCATTTTGTTCTGTTGGTTGTTTCATTTTTCTTCGATGGGAGTATGGAGCGGAAATTAATATTTCAGTATTGAGTCATTAAATAATCTGGAAAATGATGGCCCGAATAACGTTCGATAGATATTAACGTGATTTTCATTAGCTTGTGGCTGTTATTTTTTTTTTGAGATTTCTTTCAAAACTGCCCCCAAGAGCCTTTGAAAACCAATCGGTTGGGTTACAGGTTTTACCCCTTTATTAATTGTCAATTTTTCCGTTTCTCTTTTTTGTGTTTTTATTGTTTTCATCGTCATTAATATCAGCTTTCTTAGTTTTTGTGGGATTTTTAACTGTTTCATTGCTGTCACGAGCTGGTTTCTTTTTAATGAGTCAAAAGATTGTTGGAAATGTAGAAAGAATATTTCGAGATCTAACTTATGTTCATAAGATTTTTTCATTACCTGTTTCAATGTATTGTTGATTTTTGTTGTGTAAATCCGCTTTAATATGATCCTATATATTCTATTTTATTATTTGCGAGCCTTCTCATGACCTATTTTATACGCAAAGTAGTGTTTGTCCTCGGTAATTCTTACAAACATGGTGTTTTTTTTAAGGATATATATTATTTGTTCTGTCTTCTATTCTTTTGGCATTTTTTCCTCAGTCTGTATTTTCTAATAATCTAAATATTTTCTCCTTTAACTCATAGTTTCCGTACTTCATAAATTCGATCTTCTATAGGTTGATTCTTTACAGCTTCAGGTATTAATAATTATTTGCAGTGTTCCATCCAAACTAGTTTGTATTGTTTATCTTCTAGTGCCACTGTACCTTCTTCATTCCGTATGTTTTACTTTTCCATTTTTTTATTTTGTTCTCTAACTCTTCTGAATAGTCCAACCAATATTACAAAAATAAAGCCTGTTTTGCAAATTAATTCTAATAGTGAGCGACTTGCGCCATGACTTCGGGGATACTTTATAAATAACTAAAATCCAAATTGCAACTCAAAATTTTTTTTGTGCAATTGTTTAAACAATGATTATTAAAAAAAAGGTCCTTTTTTTGGTTTTTTGTAAATATCTCAAAAGGTACTGGACGAATGGCTTTACTCATAGTTTTTGGAAAATCCCGATACGACCATTTTTCGCCGAGAAAAGCCGGAAAAACTCTTGAAAAAAGGCCTTTTTTCAAAAATTCGTATCTCCCTCAATTTTCAATATTAAGAAATAATTTTTCGGGAAATGGCAGCTAATATCATGTACGTTGAGCTCTCGAAAGGTGGAAATTGTCGCTTCAATAGTTTTCCTACAATCGAGTTTTAAAAAAATTACAGCCATATTTTGCATGATGCGTCATATTACGGGAAATGGTCCGATTTGAATTTTTAAAGCGGCATTTTGAAGTTGAGGTTAAAAACTACAATTTGTCTATCTCACATTTTCCCATAAGTTTGGAGAAAATCGTTAAAAATGCTTCTGAACACAGCGCTTCGAGTGAAAATCGTCGCCGAGTCGTGCTAAGGTAGTAGTGGAGGGGGCGCCGAGAAGCGACGTCTTCGCTGAATAGAAAAAAGCGCCTTGTGCGCGCAGTCGGTCTCTCACTCGAAGCGCTGTGTTCAGAAGCATTTTTAACAATGTTCTTCAAACTTATGGGAAAATGTGAGATAGACAAATTGTAGTTTTTAACCTCAACTTCAAAATGCCGCTTTAAAAATTCAAATCGGACCATTTCCCGTAATATGACGCATCATGCAAAATATGGCTGTAATTTTTTTAAAACCCGATTGTAGGAAAACTATTGAAGCGACAATTTCCACCTTTCGAGAGCTCAACGTACATGATATTAGCTACCATTTCCCGAAAAATTATTTCTTAATATTGAAAATTGAGGGAGATACGAATTTTTGAAAAAAGTCCTTTTTTCAAGACTTTTTCCGGCTTTTCTCGGCGAAAAATGGTCGTATCGGGATTTTCCAAAAACCATTTTGTAGGTTTTTTCATTGTCTACAAAGGGTCTTTTATGAGTAAAGCCATTCGTCCAGTACGTTTTGAGATATTTACAAAAAACCAAAAAAAGGACCCTTTTTTTAATAATCATTGTTTAAACAATTGCACAAAAAAAATTTTGAGTTGCAATTTAGATTTTAGTTATTTATAAAGTATCCCCGAAGTCATGGCGCAAGTCGCTTACTATTAGAATTAATTTCCACAAAAAATTTATAGTGGTTGGTCTAAAGCAGCTTTTTCTATTCCTACTTTCACATTGTTGTTTAATTTTGTGGATAACTCATCTTTTAAACACTTGCTCTATTTCGAGCATGACGGCGCATTTTGTGCGAGTACAATTTAGATTTGTCGATTACTTGGCCGAGGGCCACTGGGCCCTACAAAATTGAGCACAGTCCGAGTTTGCTCGGCCATGGTCAGGCTGCGACGAGACCTTTTTACCCAATACAAGTACTCTGTCCAGTCACTTACTCGAACGATTGTACTAGCATGTGTATATCGGGCTTTAGTTTTAGAAAGATTCTGAGTCGGCGAGTCAGCATATATTGCATCACACCAATTTTTGAGTTTTTGAATATCTTCTGAAATAGACTGGATGAGAACAGAATGATTTTTATCATGCCAAGGAATTGTGGTATCATCTGCGAACAATGCTTATTGTCCCGAGATATCAAGGCTAGTCAGATCTTTAATGTACAACAAGAAAATATTTGGTCCCAGAACTGATTCCTGAGGTACACCACGTATTTTCTCCCAATGATATTTTTTATTTTTTGATGTCTCGGTAAGAAATCATCTGAACCAATCTACAACTTTACCATGATATCCATAATGGTAAAGCTTACGCAACAGAATTCCATTGCATTACTAGTATTTTTTTTATTATTTTGAAAACCGAACTGTTTAGCGGGAAATATATCATATCTCCTTGAAAAACGCGTTTAACTATTTCTTCAACGATTTTTGATAATGTTGATATCAATGAAATCAGTCTAAAATTACTTGGATCATCTGCGGCATCTTCTTTGTGCCAAGGTATAATTAATGCAGATTTAAAGCTAGACGGAAAGACTTCTGCAGCAAATAAATTATTCATGGCCCATACGAAGACACTGAGAGCATCATCTGATAATTTAGAAATGAACTTCGTTGACAAATTGTCTTCACTTGCGGATTTTTTATTTCATTGTTCATCAACTTCAGTTCAGTTAAGATACTCTCGTTATTCAACGGAGAAAATCCCTTCTACACGGGGATTAGGTATGTCAGTTTTTTTTCCCTAGTTATAATTATTTTCTAGTGGCCACCATTGTCCTTATATTCCACGTGCTTATTAGTTTTATGCATATTTGAAATCTATTCGGTAAGGAGAATAAAAAAAAATACAGGTTGTTCCAATGGGTCTGCAGAGGGGAGGAGGACTCCACACCCAAATGAATGAATGTTCCAAATGATTCCCGTTGAAAATTGACATAAAAAGTAATTCGGGGTGGACAGTTTTCATTGGAAGGCTCTTTATAAACAAACTCCTCCAAAGTACTAATTCTTGCCAAAGGTAATCGGATCTCTAAAATGTCAACAGTATTTTTCGTTCCATCACGATTCACCAATAAGTATATAAATCGATGCTCACCGGAACAAAATTTAATCCGATCGACTGAATGCACATTTCCAAAATGGACTATTAAGTTTTTACGTCCATGTCACGGAAACGAAGCATTTTCAAACGTTTTATGAAACATTATCGGATATCGTTCACGAGGAAAACGTAGTTTCGACTGGTAATAGCAGTTTCAATTAAACCGAGAAAATACCAGGTTTGCTGGATAAATGACCGTTCCGTAATTGGGGCAAATTTCGTCGATAACGATATTTACCGTTTGTATCATTTATCATATTTTCTAGCGGAATATGAAATGATGGAATAAAACGTCGATTAGAACATTTCCGATATTCTTTTTTAATGAAAAGTAGGCGAACTCCTAACCCTAAGGCTGGTGACACGCCGGAGAAACGAATTCCGTGAAACCCGTTTCAAGAAACAGGCAACTCGTTTCAATATCAAATAACCCATATGAAACGATGCACGCTGGTGTTTCGGAAACAGGAGACCAGAAAGTGTTTCGTCAACAAGTTGCAAGAAACGCAGCTTGCTCTGTTTTGATATTATACATGAAACTAGTTTCTCCAATGTGCACTAAGCGAGAAACTAGTTTCATGTAAACTTGTTTCACAAACAAGTTTCACGCAATTAATTTCTCCAATGTGTCACCTGACTAAATGGCATAGTTAAAACAAGAAGTAATTGCGTGGAAAACGTTTTCGATATTTAGCGCAAGGACAAAAAAAAGGCGAGATAAATGATACAAACCAAAAGCACCTTGTTTGTCAAACAAATAGGTAATTGAATTTTGTCTGGAGAACAACTAACACATAAGTATTTATGAGAATATACTGCGTGAGAGTAGTTTTTTTTTAACGATGTGGATGAATGGAAGACAGGTTTTTTACCGGTACTCACAGCCCCACAAAATAATCTATATTACACGAATTATCACCCCTATTGACAATCATATGAAAAAATTTTAAAAAACATTTAGTGAAACATATTTTTTTTTCAGGTCGGCATTCGTAGGACAATCCTAGAAGAGGCACTCTTGAGTTTGTTCCATTCTACAGTTGGGATATTAGGTAATGTGAAATATTCATCAATATTCTTCATTGCTATCGGAATGTCTTAAGAGGCCATGAGCGCGATCACATTTGGGACATTTTTAGGGTAGAAGAGTATATTGATAACTCAAAAACGGTTCGACTAATCGAATCTAGAGGAAGTTTGATTCTACGTACGTGCTGTAATGGAAATTGCATTTTCAATCCACTTTTTCACAAAAAAATTCTCAAAAGTGTCCCAAAAATGAGGTTCTGCCGCAGACATAGTTACATATAGCCTGTCCTTGTTTGAAATCGATACGACGTTTTTGAGTTATCGACTTTTTTACCCTAAAAAACTTACAAATGTGATCATGCTCATGGCCTCTTAATAGTATATTGAACAAGTTTAGGAAAGCAAAGTTTTACTAAATGAGTAGGTATAGCTTTTTAGTACGAGCGAGCATAGTGAGCGAGTAACTTAAAAGCTATACGAGTTAAGTAAAATTGTTTTTTTTTACGAGGTTTGTTTATTCTATTTTTTCGTATTTTGCGTTAGTAATTATATAAATTATGAATTATAAACCCCATTTTCAATGACAGTTGTACAAAAAGATGATTTGGTAACGCGATAACTTGCAGTTTTCCATGTGGACCATTTTCAGTGATGTATTTTTGACAGTTAATTTCTTTATTGAAAAAATTATTTGTCTAGGTGATTATTTTTATATCTATTTTCGTTGAACTCCGGCATCCTTCAAGTTACAGAAACTATAAATACCTCGTTTTTCTTGGAAAATCGTCTGTAGTATGTATTATCAAATATTTATCGCATGCCAGCTATAATTCCGGTCATTATAATTATTGCAGGTTGTTATTTCCACTAGAATGTCGTGTTCCTACAACGAAAACGATATCTTGACCTATTAGAACTTGGTGAGAATACATATACATAATAAGATGATTCATATGAGGCGAACCTAGGAAGTATCATTGATAGGTAATTGTTTTACTCGATATTCCACATGAAACTCTAGGAGACTCAATCATCTTTCGGTATAACATTAATTAGTTTTCTGGAATTGTCTACATCGAAAATCAAGTTGGCTTATTATTGAGAGGAAGTTTAACGATTTTTTTTTATATTTCATCAGTTTTAACTACCTCTCGATATGAAATTGTTTAGGTCTAAGTGCGTACTGAATATCAAGTTGGCTGAATATTTTAGAGGATATAGAGGATTTTTTTCGAATATTCACTCAGTATATCATTTTTGAGTCCTCTAGAGCTGATTGTGTCAACAATCAAATCAGCTCAATATTTCAGAGAGTAAATATTGAATTTCGTAAAGCTGATTATTTTAAACCAACCCATTAAATAAATGCAAATTAACACCGTCACCATCATCAATAACTCAAATTCACTTTAATCTTGATGATTTTTGAATGTTTTATTTTACCCGACTCGACTCCATTGGCTGTTGGGCCTCCAGATGAAAACGGCCTCTGGAAATTGGTATACTTAACTAAACACCGTTTTTTTTAAATACAACTTATTTTCTTTCCTGAAATTTATCATTTACTTTTCTCAATGTCTTTGGCGATATTTATGCTACTGCTTGGTATATGTTGTTGTTCTGAGGCACCAGTGATCTGAGAGTATATATATATACCTTCCTCGTTGAGTCAAGGGTGTTAAATCTGATGACCTAGCAGTCCAATGATGTTGAGAATACCTCCCAAATCACCTGCCATCAAATTTTCAGTCGAGCCCATACCACAATACCTTATTTCCATGAACTATGAATGGAAGCTCCGTACTGGTCTAGATTGCCTAGATTGATCTCAGAGTTAGCTCTATAGTTGGATTCAATATTATTTTCAATGAAACAAATGAAATTGGTGAAACAAGTGAAAAATCTTGGAGGTTGCACAGACGACTCGGCGCAGAGCGCCTCGTCGCCTGGCAACATCCTCGAATATTATTAATCGCATAATAATCAAGTACATTAATAGCTATAATGTAATGTTAAATTACAGTTTCACATTCATGTGACGAGTCAAATGACCTTATTGATTGTGGCATTGTAATTTTACTCTTCGTGTTATCAACGTGGAAACCAATTTCGTGTAAATGGTAGATTCATTTGTTAAGCAGACTATTCGAAATAGGCCCCATTAAAAATGAAGATGCATTGCTAGGAAAATATCAAAGTGTACAATTGCATGCTACAATTCAAAGGTATGAATTTATTATTGAGGAAAATGGCAAGGTGGTGCCGACTAAGAGGTCGTTCGACTGTGAAAGGGAACAGATGGAATAATGGAAATTATAGCTTGACAACTATACAACCGGTATGTATTTTTTATGCTCAAGAAGAAGTATTAAGCTGGGCACGATTTCACCCTCAACTACCCCTCAATTATGACCAAAATATCGTAAAATTGCGAACTTTGTCTCCAACAACTAAATGTTCAACATTCTGTATAGATAATACTGTACAAGACCTATTGCAGAGAGTATTTTGCCGAGCAGAATTTAACCGTTAAAGTGCCTGTCAACAACGTCAAAAAAATACTATTCCATGGAACAAGACCCATACTAGAAAATATTAGCCGCGCAAGGTTTTACCTTCAAACACGTTCCCAATAATCGTGAAATCGCGAACTTTGAACAAGACCCATAGCAATAAATATTAAGCCGTTAGATGTTATTGTTTGCTGGCCTCATAGTTCGCTTATAAGTGTTATAGGTGGTTTTGTGTGCTAGCATGCCAGATTCGTGCGATACAATTTTTGTTGCAAATTTATCTTTGTTTTATGGTACACCGTGTATCCGAACATATTCAAATCATACATTTTCGGAATCAGCAATCAGCACAAAATTTTGAGTATATCGGTGGTAATTTCGAGTGAATCTGATGACTTTGGATTTTTGGCTATTTTTAAGGTACATTTTCTAGATTGGTAAGTTGGTATTATTATTCTTATTATTTTTTATCTCTTTGAAGATATTCCAGTCAGATCCGTTCTCCGGAGCCTCGATATACATCCAGACGGCGAGCTTGTAGCATTTTCGCAAACAACCACCAAAAGTAGTTATTTGGTGTTTGGACTATACCATACGAATGTCGGAGATATATATAGCTTGCTATATGTTGAGAGAGCATTACAATTTCTCCTCTACTCGCTCGAGAAACGGATATCGACGTGAGCTGTTAATTCGTCGGGTGGGGTAACAGGATAGGCGCACAGTAGTGCGTCTCTTATTTATGTGGTGTTATCATTATATCATTGCGTTCCTTGTTGCTCGCGTAGATTTCTGTCTATACCCTAGATGAAAAGTTTCCGACACTGTAGGCTGAGACAGCATAGGCAGGACAAGCTGACAGCAAATGAATTATGGTTCATGGTGTTGGATACATACATCATACAATTTATCAGTTATCAGAGCTTTTTTTCGTCAGCCGGATGTTATGAATTACACCTACAAGGGAACTGTAAGGCCAGCAAACAACAACATCTTCTACAAAATTTTCTTAGCTCTTCTTCTATATGCATATGTATTTAACGAATGTGTCTCGTTATGGTCGCAAAATGCGATAAATGTAAAAGGTGCGCTAGGATCCTATATCCTACATGAAACCGCCAAAAAAATACTTCCGAAAGGTCTAGAATTTTTTCAATATTTTTCCCGTATTCTTCGCCATCAGTTCAACATGACACAGTATTCGAAAAATGAAAAATCATAAATTTAAAAATCGGTCCAACTCAAAGTGCACACGTTTGTAGAAACGCGTACCAAATCTATGTTTGACTAGCAATCGATTTTATATTCGGTCAGCGTAATGAAAAAAGATTGAATTTAACGAATATATTATAGAAAAAAATAAGAAAAATGTTTGGCCGGAAAACGGCACCTGCAACCTCTAGATAACATTTTCAACCGACGACCGAGTCGAGATAGAGCAATTCTGCGAACGCCAATCGATTCAGCATGCCGAAATTAGTATATTCTATGATTTTCAAGTCGATCGGCACAAAATGAATTTTCAGCCGAAAAAACATCAAAGGGTTTTGTACCTTAAAAATGGCCAAAAATCCAGTGTCATCAGATTCACTCGAAATTACCAGCGATATACTCAAAATTTTATGCTGATTCCGAAAATCTATGATTTGAATATATTCGGATACACGGTGTACCATAAAACAAAGATAAATGTGCAACAAACATTGTATCGCACGAATCCGGCATGCTAGCACACAAAACCACCTATAACACCTATAAGCGAACTGTGAGGCCAGCAAACAATAACATCTTCTTGTAGGAAATTTTCTTAGCTTTCTTTCTGTATACCTATGTATTTAACGAATGTGTCTCGTTATACCAAATCTATGTTTGACTAGAATCGATTTTAAATTCGGTCAGCGTATAGAAAAAATTCTCAAGTAATTCCTATTAATATTCGACTAATACCACTACTTCCCGACTAATACCCAATAATTCTTAGACTAATACCCAATAATTTTTAACTAATACCCCTACTTCCCGACTAATACCCAATAATTTTCAACTAATTCCTTTAATACCACCAAAACCCAAGACATGTACATCAAAATTTCCCCTCGGGTCGAGCTAGACAATTTTATCGAAGCAGAAAGCCAACCCTGTTTTATAGGTTCATGTAAGAACAAGCAGTCCGAAGCTGGAAATGGAGGTGGATGGAGTACTTGGGTATGTAGTCCATAGGGTGGGAAAACAATAGACCTGAATATGCACGTCGACAAAATCACGACCGAGGTATGTCTGGATAGAATATCTGTCCTCGCATCGGCTTTTGAAATAGTATCAACAGCGTAGTTAGTAATGCACTAGACTAAAATTCAAGAGAAACACTAAATATACATTACGCAAATAATCATTAAAAAAAAATAAGGGAAGAATTTGCGATCAATGAATGAAACGCAAGACTTCAGATTCCGTACTAATTCCAAGGCATACATGATGCTCTTCGCGAATAAACAGAAAAGGAAATCGCTGATAATTAAAATAAAATTACGATCGAATATTGCAATTCGATATTTCACATCATTAATTAAATACATTCTTGATTAATTTTTTACTGTGAAACATAATATATTGATGAAGACAATCTGCAAGTCTCGAAAAGAAATTCCTTTTTTATTTGGTTTATTTTACGTGAAACAAACTAAGCTCGTTAATGTTGACAGATTTAGCTGAATGCGAATGTTTGTTATTCCTTAATGTCTGGATATTTCAGGCAGTAATTCAATTAACCTAACTTACGGACATAATTATTGTATTTTATATTTATCGAAAAACTTGTGTGATACTACGTTATAGCTTTCTTGATGATGGTTTAATAAGCCGAAACCGGTCGTTACAAATAAAAGTGGTGGTGAAAATTGGACAAAAGTTATGTTCTCTTTCCTATATTCAATATTCATTTGCCTTCTATAAAATCCATTCAAATTAAAGATACATTTTGAAAAAGCACCGACTTTGCTCCGCAACATACATACCACAATATTATATTCACTTCACTGTGATGAAATAGTATATTAAAGTATGAGTGTCTGAAAAGGTCTTTCAAACACGCGCGATTTTTCGAGCACGATGGCGCAGAGCCGAGGGCATATAGGTAGGAATTGGTGTTCTTGAATTTCTCATTGCTGAATGCCTCAAGGAACAAATCCCGAGGCAACGAGTTCCAAAGTTCTACCGTTCGTTGAAAGATCGAGCCCTGTCGAAAAGAGATGTTTGGAATGTGGATGTCCGTATTTTATTTCGTTTATTTATTAACTCTCTAGTGAGCGATTCGTCTAAAAATCTCAATTAATAATAAATTGTTATTTTAAGCCTGTCTCCGTATTTCCTGTTTCTCACTGATGTTCAAGTTCGTGGTACGTATAAGAAAGGTGGATAAAAGTATAGATTGGAAACCGGTGGGATTGCTCTAGAGCCTAGAAGGCATAAACCTTCGAATATTCGTACGAAAGGTCTATACTTATCGAATATTCAGTTATTGGATAATGGGGATTTTCTGCTATAAATTTCGGGGATGATCAAATCTGTCCCGGTTTGATACCTCGTGAAGGAAAAGTGATTCGGGAAAATGGAAAATGTTATTTCAGAGATGGACCGAAAAAATATTCATCGTTAGTATGAAGTAAGACAGAGACGGCTGTGGTGAAGGATCTCAAGGTGCCCTAAATTCTTATAATTTTTTTTCTTTTTTACATCGTGTTAGCCCTATATGCACTGTGTTGCGTCTGGATATGTAGTTCGCATTTGGAATATATTCAAACCTACTTCTGCTTTTCTAGCTTTAGCAGAAATCAACTTCAAAATAGCTCGTACCAAATGCGGTTTGTTACTTTCATCAATAACTTGGATTACAACTGTGGCTAAGACAACATGTTCTGAAAAGAATCATGGGAGATACATTCGGAGATTCAGAGACTTGTTGATTTTTCTCATTTTTCAGGTTCTGGTCTATGTAGAAGAGTATTGTGCTACATTCAATGAGTACATCTTGTATTGCGATGACCAACTCTCAAACAATTCAAACAAAGATTCAAAGGTTTCCCATGTTCTTTCTATTCGGACATCCGTAGAATTATTCAAAACTTCTGAACAATTCTCAATGAAATGATCGCCTTTCTTTAATAAATACAAAGCGTATATGTTTTGCTTAAGTCTACGGATTCTCATTCACGGGATATTATTAGATATGAATGGTCCTTATGTTTCAATTGATGAATATTCTCTGAAGTTTCAATAGGATCGGCCTCGGCTTTATTTATTATTAACCTACATTTGTTGAAAAACCGACAAAAACTAATCAGAACATACATATAAAGGGTCCCGCACATATCTTAGGGAAAATGGGTTTTGGGTTAAAATTGGCTGAATTTTGGGTCTTTCATAGTTTAGTTGATCTGATTCGAAAGTATCCATTGCCACAAACTGCACTCATAATGTGGTCATGCATGTGAACCTTAGATTAAAGAACCACGACTGGAAGTCATACCAACATACTATACAAGATGAATGTTATGGTATACCGTCTTTATATTCTCAATTGGTAGAAATACAGTCAAACATCAAATGTTCGTATCAAATGAAAAACTTTTTTTTATATTTGAATAATAAATGAAAAAGTGGAACTAAAATCTCTGGTTTTATATTCGAATGCAACATTAATTAAGTTAATGTTGGAAATTGTTTCCATTGTGCTGTAAACAATACCAGATCCTGTTTTTCGAATATGACACAATGGAAACCATTTCGAACATTTACTTAATTAATGGCGAAACCATTTATTCATTCGTGAAAATCCACAGTTGAACGGCGGTATTACTCTCTGGTGAATCGAACAAGTACACAGGAATTGCTTGAATTACGAGTCGTGGCGTTCAACAGTTGGTCCGCGACTTTCCAGGCTTTCCACTCGCTCATCGATCGTCGATGCGATGGAGAGTCTTTTATTAATTGACTTTTATGCACGTGTGCACTGACGAAAACGTTCAATATTAACTTTCCTGGAACTTGTTAGGAACTTTGCTTTTCGTGATGCTTCCTCCTCGCCATCATCTCCGATATCCAATTACTGGAATAGCGTTATATGCTGATTTGGATTATC
This sequence comes from Chrysolina haemoptera, assembly GCA_958298965.1. Taxonomy (NCBI): domain Eukaryota; kingdom Metazoa; phylum Arthropoda; class Insecta; order Coleoptera; family Chrysomelidae; genus Chrysolina; species Chrysolina haemoptera. The sequence goes on along the minus strand of OY282595.1, from coordinate 8,163,718 downwards.
CGTGTCTGCTTTTATCTGAGAGAGATGACAAACGAATAGTTTATGTTGTGTTTCTGATGAAAGTACGGAAAACAGCTTTCGGGGAAAAGCGCTAAAATTGCACTTGCCATCTTGAAGACAACTCACTATTGCAGTTATTGCATCCTGCCGTCGTTCGGCGTCGTTTGGATTCTACAAGAGTAAATCCTTAAAAAAAAAATTATCGCATCGATCTAATTAACACGCTTATATTAGCTTCACTTGTATGTATGTATCTACAGTGTGACCCACTTAAGAGCAAACAAAACCCTTGATGAAACGGGACTCGGTTTTGAGCGTTCAGTTTTATTTTTTGCGAAAATTTTGTTGGAACAAATGATTCAATTAGTTAGTGAGAATTCGGGAATCGAACTGATATTTGATTTGATGATTTTGAAGAAAACTTTTTTTATGGTTTGACAAATGAAAGAAATAGGCGAATTCCGGAATTCTTAAGGAGGTTATAGACTCGGAAGAAGAAAAAAAAATGTATAAAATCATTAGTTTTGGTACGCAAAACCGATTCTACGATTAGAAGCTAGGACAAGTGCTTCGTTACCTCCACTATTGCTCTTGAAAAATATATCCCCATACACCCAACATGTGCGGCGCAATGATAAAATTTGACTTTTGTTGTTAAGCCCGCAGCACCCTTATAAAATCTACATTTTGAAACCGATTCGAATTTTTTTTTTTTTTTTTTTTCATTAGGTAGGCATTCAAAAAGTCTACTAGGACACCAAATTTCATGAATAAATTTCCATTTCCAGGGCCTACTAATCTGATTTTTCAAGGTCAAAAATATAAAAAATTACTAGCGATTTTTTTAGGAAAATTGTAACTACACCATTGGATTCGCGACATTTTCAAATGGTTGATATGTGAATTACGTTGAAATCCGTCATTCAATAAAAGAGTTATAAGAGAATGGAATTTGAAAAATATACCGTTTAATCAACCCACCAATTCAATTTCAAAACTTTTATCAGAACTTTGACTACACCACTGGATTCAGGTAGTCTCGAAATATCACTGACTGTAATTTCATAGAAATCTGTTGATAAATAAAGAAAATAAAAAATTACAATGTAGAATGACAATTTTCCTGAAATTCCATTAACACTTATATCACATTTTATCATCTTATCATTTTCTTATTTATGAATAGATTTATATGAAACTTGACCAATGATATATCAAGGCCTCCTGAATATAGTGGTGTATTCCGAATTTTGATAAAAATTTTGAAATTGAATTGGTGGGTTGATTGAAGGGCATATTTTTCAAACTTCATTCTCTTATAACTTTTTTTATTGATTGGCGCAACGTAATTTACAACTAAACCATTTGAAAATGTCGCGAATCCAATGGTGTAATCAGATTTTTTATAAAAAAATCGCTAGTAATTTTTTTACATTATTGACTTTGAAGAATCGGATTGGATGGCCCTGGAAATGGAGATTCATTCATAAAATTTGGTATCCTAGCAGACTTTTCGAATATCTATCTGATAAAAAAATCATTCCAATTGGTTGGAAAATGTAAATTTTATAAGGGTGCTCCGGTCTTAAATGGGTCACACTGTATGTAACTGAAACTTTGAACATGATTTTCACCCACTTCCAGACGTCCGAATGATTTGAAATTTGGCATGTGTTCATAATTCTGCTGACAATGCAATAAGACATTTTTGTTATAAAAAAACAAAATGGCGGCTCCAGGATGGCGGACAAGATTTGTGATAATGATTCGATTCGAAATTGGTATATAATTGTTTTCGGGATCATAGATTATGATTTTTAGACTACAATAATTTGCAATTATCCTACCCGCCTGTTCGAAAATTCTTTAAATGCGCTTTTTATTTTTAGGAGTTGAAAACTACCCCTTTTGACAAAAAAGTTGCTGGGATGGAAATCATGTTCAAATATATACAAAAGAATCATGTTACTGAATATAATTTATATGTTGTGATGTTTCAACCTTTGAAAACCAGGAAATTGACAAAAAAATAATTTCAACAGTTTAAAGTTGTTTGAATGTAGTTTCAAAGTAGGACAAAGTATCCTATTTGGTCCCTCTGTACAATAATCGACAGTTCTCAAGTAAATTTAGTGCTTTGCATGAATATCCCTGTATATGATAATCATTTTGAACTGCGTGTCTAAGGGGTTTGCCAATTGATTTGAGAATATTGGTAATCAATTTCGTGTGGAATTGTTTGTTAGTAAATTATTAATTAATACGATTTATAATATTTAATAATATCTTCAGTTGAACTGAAACCTTTGTGTACGAATCTGCAAAACTTCCATTAACACGAGCAAAGCTAGCTAGTTCCCTTCCAATAGAATTGATAACTGATATTAGAATAATGATCCAATAAATAGCTCATTTCCTATTCTACCTCGGAATTTTTCTCGGTGTGACATTTCAACAACAATAAAACCCTTGAAGCTACATATGTTTGTATTGGTACTTGTCTCTATGACAACCCATTTACAATCAATTGCAACCACGTATTCCCAACCCCCTCTTTGCGGCCATTGGGTTTTGCCCAGGGGGCGATTTGAGTGATAAGCTGGATAGTCCAGTGGCCACTGACCAGTACTTCGGTGGTAGTTCGTTTGTGAAGGTGTATTTCAACTTGAAACAGGTGAGAATACAAGTGCCTTTTCAGTGGAAGTTTATTTGTACCTATATACGAGATTGCCGTTTTGAGAAACTCAACATTTCTTACATCACGGCCTATACTTGGGTCCAATTTGTGCACTAATGTCATTTTGTCATTTCAAGTCCTAATCTAAAAATCAAATAGAAACTGTATATTTCAGTAAAAGTATTATTAATCAATTTCTGTACTTTTAGTCTCAGTCAATAATCGTTATGAAAACTGAAATGCACAGTTTCAATTTGATTTTATGATTAGGACAGTGAAGGTGATTAGGTCTATGATGATGACAATGGAGCATGAATTGGCCCTCAGTTGTCCGTGGACTATACGCAATCAGAGAAAAATATGTGAGGCTTTGGATACAACGAGTACAATGTTACTTTCACTTCTTTGCTTCAAATTCTAGAGATTTTTTTGTTTATAACTTCGGAGAATACAAACCATCTCAAACCAAAATTTATTTCGTGTTCAAAATCCAAATATTGCTTGTCAATATCACATACATTTTCATTCAACAGTTTCGATACCCTCGTGGTCCCAATGGGTTTATTCGTTATAATTAAAGTTCTCCCAATTCATATTTATACCTGTATTTATGACTGTACCTATTTCGATAATATCGCTCTTGGTATATTGTAGTGCATGGATTCTTTCTCCAGAAATATAATATGATGATATAATCTGAGGGGGCCGATCTATGCCATCTTTAGATTTAATCTTCAATCTTCAATCATTATGAGAGTGAACCAACAGAAAGGATTTTATAATTTTTGAAGTTTTAGGGAATAGCTAACGATGTAATTTTAAAGTTTAAGAATGAATAACAATGGCATTATTCCATTTTGGCGCCTATCATCAGAACCATTAAATATGTTGAGTGGAATGCGGAGAGTTAATAATTTTACTATTTTGTTCTGTTTGCTTCGACATGAGCCGAAAAATCGAAAGGATTGTCGTCTTTAATTATATGGAAATATAACCTACCTCAGTATTAACGCCGCGACGCTCTGGCGCCGCACGACATCTATAGAGTCAGGGACCTCTGTAGCCACCATCAATATATTTAGTATTATTCCCCCAACTTTACATTTCTTATTTATTCAGTTGTATGAATTATTTTATTAACCTAAAGGGTTTTTCCAAATTTTTCAATTTCTCAACATTATATTACCATTTTACTAATAACTGCTTAAAATTCCTGTTTTCTTCTCGACTATATAGACCGACATTGTAGACATAGACATCCTCATTATAGTGGTATCAAATTCTTGTTTGTCATAAATTTGGTTTTTTAACTCTTTCCACAAAAAAAAGTCTGTAAGGCCTGGCCATTTCACAGGACCATTATTTCCAATCTTCCTATCTGGAAATCTACTTAGGGATTCGTATACTGCTCTAGTATTCTGTGGGAAGGCACCATCATGTTGAAACCACCTGCGATTAGGGTCTTGTTTAACCGAGCACCAAAGTAACATTGACATGATTAAGTACCAAATATTTAGCTTTTGTCTCCAAAAATCATAGTTGATCACCAACATTTGATTACCTGATTATTTAATTTTAACCCCAAGGTTTTGAGTGTTGAAGTTTATTTGTATGTATTTCAGCAACAACTAATTTTGTTAACACCACAAATCTTAATTGAACACTAAATATTTGAGCACCTATTGCGAGTCGAAAATGTCTGAATTAGTTTTTCGCTCGCGTTTGACGCACAAACCTAATCTGAGCAAGCTAACCTAGCTTGCGAATCGAAAATGCGTGAATTTGTGTTTAGCTCGCGCTTGACACAAACATAACCTGAGCAAGTTAACTTAGCTTGCATGTTGAAAATGCGTGAGCGATTATTTTATGTTTTTGGTGTTTATGCATTACATTAGGTACGATTTCAATATTTATGCCAATTTTTTAACATTTCGGGTGCTCATAAATTCTATTTCTGGTTGAGGTGTTTTTTGGTATTACTTTTGGTGGCTAAATATTGTTTTGGAGACAGAGTATATAAAGCTTGGCACGTAATGTTGTAGCACAATAATAATTTTGGTCCTGGTTTAAAATATACTTTTGATATCAAATTCTAGACCATACGTTGAAACTAAACCGTATCTGTATCTAAACTATCTGAGACGATAGGTAGTTAACGGAAAAAACATTTTTTATTTATACATCACAAATCTCTATGATTGGTTGACTCAACCAAGATTTGTATTTCTCGAGTAATTGTTTGAATATTATTTCTGAACTTTTATAATTTTTGTACAACAACTTGAACATTTTTTTTTAATTTTCAGAAATTTCGTCTGATTGGCGACCATCGTTGATTTCATCCAGGGTAAGTTATCTTGTAATTCTAAAGCCAATTTATAATATGCTTATGCTAGGGGTGTGATATTTCTTCCATGAAGGAAAATGTATCCAAGAAATTCCCAACATAGGTTGAAAGTGTTTTTCGATTTAATTGGGAACTAGCTTTTGCTGATGATTGACAAGTACCATGAAACCGGTACATATGTGTTCCCCATTTATATCGAATAATAAATGCAGCTGTTTATTTGAAAAGCATTGCAAAGTTCTTGAAAAAACTTTGCTAAACAGGTATAATTCAACGGTCGTAGAGGACAGTAGTTGTTTTCTGTTGGATACTTGACAAAAAATTACCTATTATATATTTTTTGCGGCAGATTGGATTATATAATGTTTTATTATTAAGTCGAAAGTTCGTCAAAAAAGCGTTCAAACTTTGTTGGGTGGGGGGGTGGGGTGACAGTGAGCATACAGAATAAGGTAACATGTGAAATCTCGGTTCACGGCTATGACATACGATAAGGCAGTAAGTATTCTTTTTTTTGTGATCTGAGAAGGTAATCTGTAATCTCTGAACTATCGGTGGTTTTCGCATTTGTTGGTCGTGGTCTCGAGGTAATTCTTCCTGCTGTTTCGACTACATCTGCGGCAAACATTCTCAAAGGCGGTGCGATAATGGACGAAGCGTTCGAGTCGTTCGTTTCAGCCTAACTGATTCGGTGTCTGTGCTGATTTCTTCTTGTATTGTGTGTGTGTGTATATACCGATATATGCGCCACCACAGCTGCAAGGAATGCGGTAAACATCTGGACTAGAGAGAGGGTCTCTTGCTGATCTTAGACTTTGTCCAATGTACTTTCCTAGGGGATTTTTTTCGGGGATTTTATTTCCTAGAATCGATTGGAATATCATATGAGAACTGATTCGGTTCAGATGTTCACCATCGGGTTTATCATATTCTCTGTAAATGAACGGAAATGTGTTAAGCACCTACGAAGCTATATTATCGCAGGGAGTCATAAAAAATGCAGAGGTCGGTTTCCGACATAGCGCCGGACTGATCATATGATCTCTCTACTCCCCGATATTCCTTTGAGTATACCTGGCCCTCTGCCCACGATGAAAATTGAAAAACGAATTATTGAAAGGTTTAACGGCGTGAATTCGCCCTGAATCAATAACATTAAGGGCTAATTCGTTTTCCGGCGCGTGCATGTGGGATCGGAGGTGTTTCCGGGAAACATATTTGGAAAGGACGTGTTTTTGTGCCGAATACTCCTGGATCGATGAAAAAATGTGAAAGTGTGTACAAAGTATATAGTGGAATAAATGAGAAAGTATCTTACTTGGTTAATTCCTTTGATGATATTTTTGATAGCCATGCTCCAATAAAAACATCAAGAGTAACGAAACTTCTTTGGTTATCTCCCCATTAGACAAATGATGAAAGAAAGGGACAAAGCACCTGCTGTATAAGATTCAAACGAACTAAATCTAAAGCATACTTGCAAGTTTATAGAGAATTACGTAACTTCACGAATCAATCCATCAGAAAAGAAAAAATTGCTTATTTTATCCACCAATTTGACAATAGTTTCTGTGTTATTTCAACAATAACCCCAATGGAAAACGTTAAAAACCGAACATAAAGCAATACTCCACGCATCGTTGTTGAGGAGAACAGCTGGAAATAAGAATTTTGCGACAATGTACCAACAAATCCAGCAAATTTATTAGACATTGCCGCTGTTTACTGGTAGAGTCAGTTCAGCATTTTGCGCATAGATAGCGCCAGAGTAAAATTCATTTATGACAACAGAAATCCTACGTCAAAATTCTGAGTGAAACGGAATAAGAGAGTAATAATAGTCTGACAAATGTGCAATATGTCAAAAGGAGCTCCACATATTTTTTTGTACATTTTAGCATCGTGTTTTGAAATAAGAGTCCCTATAGTATCGAATGGTTTTACAGTGAAACCAACCTAGTTTGAGTCGTGAAAACGTGCTGTGCACTTGTCGGACAACGGATTATAGTCCGTAATATATCCATCAATATGAACGTACGCAAAATTTTAAATGTCCGGCTAGATTTGTTTCACTGTACATTTGTTGCAGTTATCTTTCGTTAGTTATTATTTTTGTCAATTTTGGAGTTCAAAGTTAGCTAAAATTAATTTCAACAAAGGCCTTGTTTATATAATTCTGTCGCAAAATATTGTTTCCTATTTTCCAGATGGATTTAGTCAATTGATTCGATATTCGTTCGCCTTTGAACAAACTTAGCATTACCGAAAATATAAAGTATCAATACTCGGGAATTTTTCACGATGGTCTCGGTCTGCTTGCTTCCACATCTAGAAAATGTCAATTCGTTCAACGTATTGTCTGAATGAAAACGTTCCCATGATATATTACATGTTCGTAGGCAATTGTATACAGAGAAATATTACTCCTTTCGAAGTTGTATTTTCAAATATACCCAGACGGATTTATGAGATCTCTAACATTTTCCCATTTGCTATCCCCATCGACCTCATTTTTCAACGTTTTTCGGTCACGCGAGGTCTCATCCGAACAGGATTACTCCGGTGTCGGTGTAGTTGGAGTACCGGAAAATGCTCTTTGAACATGGGATGTCGAAAGATATTCTTCGATGACCGCGACTGTGTGACTTCTTCGTCGAAGAACAGAAAACTAGGTGTAAGTATATGATATTCACGGCACCCATTTTCACATTATTGTTATGGATGTTTTTTTTACACTTTCTTTTGTAAGTTTTTGAAAATTGCTTATATCCCAAGTTATCGTAAACTGGCAATATCTCGCTTATTTGACAAGATAATTAAAAAATAGAAAAACTGCTTTTAATGACATTAAAGTACCTTCCTATGACGTATAATAAAATATATTTCATTTGTTAGTCCTGTGGTAGCTACCCCTCACTTTTTATTTTCAAATGGCACCACCTGTATATTGCAATGGAAAATTGTGTGTTAATCTATTTCGAATACAACGATAGCACACACTTGTATTTTTTTATTAACAAAAACAAAATCAATAACATTTTGTGACTTTTTTCACGTCAAGTTTTATGAAGAATATAATTTTCTGACGAATGAATAATAAAAAAGTTTCCCACATGGTGCAAACTTTTTGAAACTCACTGTATAAAATAAGAAAAAATATGATCTCCATTCACAGAAAAATTCGTTCTCTTCGAAGGTTTTTCGTTATTTTCGAAGGTTTTATCAAAATTGGGTATTGCTATTTGAACAAAAAATTAGGGACGTCATAACTCGAACAGTAACAAAAATGAGTACACCAAAAAATACGCAACTGAAAAATAAAATCGACGTGTCTGAGCTTTTTTTCCAATGGCCATATCAAGCTTTTAACAAATTTGTTCCAACCTTTACGTGCTCACTGTTTAACAAATGTGCTTTTTTTTTCTAAATTGAGAAACTTTAGTAGGTAAACGTTAACCTTCGTTATTAATTTCAGTATTTCAATAGAATGGATTGGATAGGTGATGCTCAACGTGAGGAGCCTAAAATATACCAACAATATTTACATCGCATGACGTTTTGTTTTTTCCCCTCAAGATCCATTACCTCTTAATATTTTATCGCTTTCGCGCCGTTCCCCGACAATTCTAACATCACCTTGACTTTTTCCAGTCGCATATACGTCAAAAAAATCTCCCAACAAACCGCTGCTGCCGCGTCTCGCTCCTTGAATTATTGACGGTTATATCCCTTTGTTTGCTCTCGCAGCTCATCATTTCTCGAGAGTCCATAAGGAGATTGAATCGTCGGCCGGAACACTCCTTCGGATTAGTATTCGGTCTGATTAATTATATTCGACGTGCCCGAAAAGTCGTAAAGTTGTGTCGGATGCCGTTAAAGAGCAGATATATAAACTTAATAGTGCAGACGTTTATACGGGATTAAATGGTAGCCGTGATTCTCGAGCCAAAGGCGTAACTCGAGCTGTTGACCATTCTGTTAGTGGGGTTTTTTACACGCTTTATATTTGCTTCACTTGTATGTTTGTAACTGATTCCTTAGGGCGTGATCTTCACCCATTTCCAGACGTCTGAATGATTTGAAATTTGGCAGGTTGGGCAGGTTCATAGTTCCGGTGACAATGCAATATGACCTTTTTTTGTAAAAAAAAAAACAAAATAGCGGCTCCAAGATGGCGGACGAGATTTGTGATAATGGTCTGATTCCATACAAAATTGGTATATAAGGGTTTTCGGAGTCGGAGATTATGATTTTTTTATCAAAATTCATGAATTCAAAATGGCGGCTCCAAGATGGCGTACGAAATTTGTGATTATGGTCAGATTCGATTCACAGTTGGTATGTGAGGTTTTTTTACGTCGTATATATTTCGAATTTTCTGTCAAAATTCATAAATTAAAGATGGCGGCTCCAAGATGTCATTATGGTCTGATTCGATTCAAAATTAGTGTGTGAGGGTTTTCGGGGTCAGAGATTATGAATTTTTCGTAAAAATGTATGAATTCAAGATGGCGGCCCAAGATGATGAACGAGTATTGTGATTATGGTCAGATTCGATTCAAAATTGGTATGGTTTCGGCGTCGGAGATTTCGATTTTTTAGTAAAAAAATAATAATTGTTTGAAAAAACTAAAGAACACGCTTTACTTCCCATGGACTAAAAAGTAAAAAATAATTGACAATTTAATTTCTCAAATGTAAAAAAAGCGTGGGGTGCTTGATGAAGTTCTCTTGAGCTCTTGAACGCTCTGCTCTGTATTGTTAAATTAAACTAAAAAATATGAGAATATAGATTGAAAGACCCACGCTTTTTTTACAACATATAAAATTAAATTGTCGATTATTTTTTACTTGCTCTCCTTCAAACAAAATTGATATGGGGATCTGAGGATCGATCTTGGGTAATCTGAAGATCAAATCTTATGTGTCTGTAGGTCGAATCTTGGGGGATCGATGGTCGAATCTTGATGTCCGCATGCCTCTGAAAGTATGCGAACTATCCTCTGATGGGCTACTCTGGCTATTACTCGATATTATACAGTATCGGAAAGTTTTCATCTTGGGTATGGTGGTATGGTGGTTTTCACTCGACGTGCGCTGTATGCGTTTTGTCGCATTGCCACGTGGTTAGTTACAGAGACGCTCAGGAGTGTGTCTCTCTTGTTCATGCGGTATTATCATATCATTGTGTTCCTTGTTGTTCGCGTAGATTTCTGTTTATACCACAGATGAAAAGTTTCCGATACTGTATAATATCGAGCCATAGCCAGAGTAGCCCATCAGATCCGATCGGGAGATGATGACAGATTTTGGAACACGATTTTACTCAGTATGCCTCTTGGAGGACAGTACTGTCTTTATATATTATCGCCTGATAATAATGAATGAATCAAAGAGTCGTCGTATTTTTGTTTTATTATTTCATCACGAAACACATGGCAGCCTGATTAAAATGGTACCCGAATAATAATAATGATGATTTTTCAATATGAAAAATCTACGACTCTTTGATTCATGCATTATTACCATTACTATCGCTAGGGAAATGGCGACTTGGGCAGTCTTTGTTTTTTAACATTTGTTTATGTGAAAATATGAAATCATCGTCATTTATAGATTCGTTCAATTTCATCGTGCTTGACTTATTATTCTAATCCCCTCGAGTGGTTTTTCATATCCCTCAAGTATTATATTGAAGTGTTATCAAAATATCGAAGTAATTAATAACTGTGATATTTACAGGTTAAGTTGTACGCAAACAAAAAACAGCTGTTTAGCACGTGCTAGTCCTTGCTCGACAGATTCAAATATTTCCCGACAGGGGTCGTGATCCAATGCCAAAATCTCCCATAGTGGAATATTTGGTATGTTCAGAGTCAGAGATCTCTATCGTGAAAACCAAAAGCTCTTGGGAAACAACGGTGAAATTGAGTGTTGTTTTTGACGTACATAAGTACAGACGTGGTGTATGAGGGAGAAGCTCAAATTCACACCCCCAAAAACCACAATTGTTTTTTTCACCAGAAAAAAATCTAGAGACCAACAGAGCTCTTCGAATCTTTGGTGAAAGCCTACAGATGACATGAGAGTTGAAATACATGAAGTTGAACCTGAACTTACAGCCTACCAAACAATTTGGGAAAGTGCTGACAAGGGCCAAATATATCACTAGTGATGGTCAGGCCTTCCTATGGCAAAACACGGGACTTGAACCCACACAATCCCTATGGCTTTTACTAGTGAGGCCCTCGGCAACATAAAGAGCCCTGCTGTGGTGGCTCAATGTAGTGCAAGTGTCAGTCAGAGGGTGGCTAGCTTACAAAGACTGGCAATGCTAGCAGTTGCTGGTGGTATGTCGAGCACATTGACGACCGGTCTGGCGGTGATAACGAACCTCCCTCCCACTCAGCTGCATATTGTAGCGGGGGTGGTGGACTAAAGCATCCAGGCAAAAGTGCCAGGGCCCATGGAGGAGTAACAAACCTATAGGCCACTCCACCAGAATCGAAAATCTGAGATCTCGTCGGACAATCTGACTACAACCTACTTACTCCTTTGAAGAATAATAGACTAGCATTGAACAAGATGGGGATCATCAGGGGCCCTACTATAATATTGTCAAGAGGGCAAATCTGATACACGGGTGGCTTTGAGAAGAGCAATAGAGTAGGGGGCCCTATTATAATATTGTCAAGAGGGCAAATCTGATACACGGGTGGCTTTGAGAAGAGCAATAGGGTAGGTGTTGGGATGCAGGAATAGGCCGAGGTAGAACATTAATCTTTAGCCTCGGCACTCCAGCCTGTATATACCAAGCATATGCAATAGCTATTTTCGAGTACACGAGGGTCATTTCTCCGACAGGCAAGCGGCAATAAAGGTCCTGCAATCTTGCAGATTTTCTTCCAAATCAGTTTGGGAGGCTCGCAAAAGCCTCAATGACTCAGGAGCACAGAACTGGGTAAAACTTGTCTGGGTACCAGAGGGACATCCAGGAGTATGAGTATGAGTTTCTCAATCTCAGCTGATTGCCTGAATATCATATTATATGATGTTAGGTTGTTATGCTGCTAGTTGGAGGAAAATATGGACAACTGGGGATAAGTCAGATCTTCGTTTTCAGTTTCAAATATGTTGATCAGTTACAACACGGATTTCAAGTCAATACGCGCAATCAATTATATTTCCAAATATTATGTCGGGCAATTTCACGCCACTGTCGCTTATATTACGAGATTAAACGATATTATACTGGAACAATTTCCTGAAAGTCGTTATCTCTTTTTGCTTTTCTGTGCAGTGCAGTTGCCATAATTAAGTCTAATCGTATTACTTGCTTCTTGTCTATGGAAATATGTGAATTAGTTTATTCCACGGGTTTTGCAATTTTATTTTGTCGAGCACTAGAATTATGATATTATGAAGTGACACGTTGGTACGGCAAAACAGGGAAACACCTTCCGGCTCTTTAAAACTGCTCTGAACAAACGTGTTTTTGAATGAATCTGTTTTGTGTGATTCGTTTATTTCAAAATGTTTTGTCTTGCTACAAAATGTTATGAATGCAAGCGTTGGAACAAAAACATTTGTTGGAAACCTCGTTGTAGACAACATGTTGCACTGTTTTGCTGTACGGCAAAAAGTTTTGCATGAACCCGTTTTGCTTTCAGGCAAATGTTTTACTTTACTGCGTTTTTGATTTATCGGTGTGTGGTCAGCCTTCATATCTCAAAAACGTTTTGTTCTAAGGCATTTTTTATTTTTCGGTGTGTTGTCAGCCTTAGAAGTTTCAATTAACTTTTTTCATTTTATTCGTGATTTAATGAATTTATTTAAAATTGCGTTTCATTAGCATGACTTCCGAGATGATGAAGTAAATGATTTTTTAAGCACAAACACATTAAAGAAAAATCAAAATGAATGATATTGGTGTCGAACAAACTTGCCGTAAACACAATGTTCTTTTGAGCACAAATCACATTCGACCCAAACTAGTAATACCTTTTGAACGATCGATCAACAAAAATACGTCGAAATTAATTTATCTGTAAACACGGCGATGAATTCACGTGGCACCACACACATAATGATCGAGAGTTCGTACTTAGGCGGAGAGAAAAAATATAGTTTGTTCATTCATTTATTCAGAGGCTCATTTTCGAGGGATGGTGAACAAACAATTATTTAAATGATCTCGGATTTCTCAGAAATTTCACAGGTTACTCTGTATGTCACAGAAGAGCTGACGATTATTTGCAAAATATAATCAAAAAACCTTTGAAATTAAGCTCGGTCAGAATCATAGAAAGAATATGACATAATGAAAAATTGTATTTTACGACTGACACATCGATGAATGGAGCACTCTTAACATTTATTATTATTCAATTATTCAAATTTCTTAAAAAAAAAACGGATTATTTAGTACAGTAAACGTGTCTTGAATAGATATATTATTGCTAGACATTTAGAAAATTGGAATTCTTTCTACTATAAAATTTCATGGTCGAGTGTCGTGCAAATTTCAAGATTGCTAAAAGTGTTCATGTTCTACAGTTCATTGAACTAAGAGCTTTTCCATTTTCTTCAAACATTTGTGATAAAATTCCGAATGGGCATTAAATTATTCATTTATTTGCCAAGTTCATTAGCATAACGACTCACTCACACGCAACAAATTGGCATATTTATGCGATCGTATTCCATCCGAAATTATTCGATCTAATTTGATTTTAGAAAAACGTACGTTAAAACATGTAATGAAAACATCACTGAATCAGTTAAATTTCAATCCTTATCATATTTCAAGAGGGTGGGTTTGTGATATATTTACCCTGGTGTGTTTAGGGAAAGTCTGCGTAAAACCTTTCACCAACTAAAAAAAAATCAAATCATTGACACGGTTGATGATATTCAGTGGTGTAGCCGAAGGGGGCCAGAGGACTGTCCCTCCCTCGAAATAGTTGAACGTTTTTTTTTTTACTTTATAACACATATCAGAGAAATTAATTTTTTTTTTGGGGGGAGGGACGAGGTGATCGAAACCTTTTATGAGCACCTTATTCGGCCTGTTCCATACATCCCCCTCAGGTTACCCACTAAACAAAAATACTTTATATTGCTGATTTTCTTATTTTTTGCAAATGTAAAAGTGCAAATCTGAACTTACTGTTTCTGACAACTGTCAGAGACAGTTCTCAATTGCAAAAACGTTCCCCCAAAATCTGTAAGGACTTTTCCATCGGCTTCAGGGGTTTTATTATGTACTTGGGTATATTAATTTTTCTGAAATGCATGTATTCCAAATAAAATGTTTATTTCCAAACTAAAACCAGCGCTTGTTGATAAAGATAGTGATGTGGCATTGATAAACCTAATCATTGTTTACGCAAATTTATCAGTCGGTTTAGAAACAGTATACCTTGCTGTGCATTGCAGTGGTACATATTGGCTCGAATTACATCTAACTTTGCGAACACTGAATTAAACAACGTTTGACTTAGCAAAACCCGAATGTAAATTCAAAGTTTATCCTTGGTTGTATGTCTTATCATTAGCTCCACCACAACTAATATTAGCATCACTAGATTAGAACATGGAGCAGTTTCTTCTTCTTCTTCGTTAGTGTTACATGGAGCAGTTTGTGTTTGTGTATAAATACGCCTGCTGTTAGTCACTAAAGTGACTTTGGTGTTCATGCTGCGTTGCTTTGCTTATTGTTATTATACGACAAATTGGTTTTCCTCTTCTTGTCTCGATATAATTTGTGTATGGTTAAGTAGGTATGACGAAGAGCTCTTTTACACATCGTGACTAGACAGATTTTTATTAAAGCTTTTGTTTAGTTTCACTTGTACCGATGTTTTTCTGTCTGTAGTCTTATCTTGCAAGTGAATTTTTACCTACTTCTAGTCGTCCGAATAACTTGAAATTAGACAGGTTTCGATAACTCCGGTGACAAATAATTGTGGATTGTTGTTGTTGTCGAAGATGGCGGACGAGATTGGTGATTTTGGTCCAATTATATCAAAATTGGTAAGTGGGGATTATTGGGAAGTCGGTTTTATTTTGTTAAGATTTATAAATTGAAGATGGCGGCTCCACGATGTCGGACGAGTTTTGTGATCATGGTCGGATTCGATTCAAAATTGGTATTTGGAGGTTCTCGAGGTCAGAGATTATGAATTTGCTGTCAAACTTCATAAATTAGAAATGGCGGCTCCAAGATGGCAGGCTGGTTTTGTGATTGTGGCCCCATTCGATTCAAAATTGGCATGTGGCGGTTTTCGGTGTCGGATATTATGATTTTTTTTGTCAGAATTCCAATGTGGTGGACAATTGTTATGATAATGGTTCGATTCTATCCAAATTTGTTATGTGGGGGTTTTCGATCAAAGATTATGAATTTGTCGAAGTTCATAAATCCATGATGGCGCACTAGTTTTTTAATCATGGTCTTTTCTCTACAAAGTATGTATGGGATTCGGGGTTAAAGATAATGAATGTTTTGTTAAAATTTAAAATTGCAAATTGGTGCCTATACGATGGCGGCTGGGTTAATATTCAGATAGATTCCTCCGAGGGGGAAACAACTAGTCATTTTTTGTACACCTAATGAAAGCAATGAAGTAATTATCTCTAATGAAAAATAATGAAAAAGTTTTAGGGGGCAATGAAAGTTAATTACCATTCAATTACGCGGATACGTTGTATGAACAAAATTTAACTCTTATGTATAAAAATAAGATCCAGAAAGTTCGAAGCTCATGCCCACGTATGATTTTTGGTGTAAGTAGGCGACAACGAGTATCAAATATATTGAAGGAGATTGGATGGTTACATAAGGAGAACGGGAGAAAGGTTCACTTTAGTACCAATAATTCCCAAATACATACCCAATAATACTAATTCGGCCATTTTGAATCGACTGGCGTTCGCAGAATTTGTCTATCTCTAACCGTTCTCGAGTTGGTCAGCTTTGAATCTGTTTTTAGATGTTTTTTTTGCCGCCAAAAATTTTTTTTTATGAGTTTTCGACATTATTGTTAAAATATTCAGAATCAGCAGGTCAAATTACTTTCGAGGACAAAAATTTGAAATTCAAAAAATGAAAAATTTTATTTTTCATCTTAAACACCTTTTTCCGCCTAAATCTTATATCTGAGCATACATTTTTGGAATGAGCATAAAATTTTACGTGTACAGTGCGAATTTCAAGTCGATGTGACGACTTGGTATTTTTGATGATTTTTAGGGGTGAACCCCTTGCAACTTTTTCGAGTAATTTTTAATTTCTTTCGATTGACTCGAAATTCACAATATATACTAATTGGACCATTCTGAATCGATTGGCGTTCGCAGAATTTGTCTATCTCTAACCGTTCTCGAGTTGGTCTGCTCTAAATCAGTTTCTTGATGTTTTTTTTGCGCGAAAAATATTTCTGATGAGTTTTCGACATTTTCGTTCAAAGATTCGGAATCAGCACGTCGAAATATGTTCGGGGATAAAAATTTGAAATTTGAAAAATTAAAATTCAAAACTTTCAAAAAATTATTTATCATGATATACTTGCCTTTTTTGTCCGTCGATTTTTTTCGTTCAAATTCTCAGTATATACTAATTCGGCCATTCTGAATCGATTGGAGTTCGCAGAATTCGTCTATCTCTAACCGTTCTCAAGTTGGTCAGCTCTGAATCAGTTTTCAAATGTTTTTTTGCGCAAAAATAATTTCTGGCGAGTTTTCGACATTTCGAATAATGAATTTATTTAAAATGAATAATGAATTAATGAAAATGTTATGATGTACACCTAATGAAAGAGTAGTTTCCCTCTCGGATTCCTCATTGGAAAGCTAAATAGCTCAAAACTCCCAGGAAACAGGTCTCGTTAAAACCAGGGATAAAAATCACAAAATAGATTATTAAAAAGAAATGTTTAAAGACAAGCTTTTGTTCAGCTGCGGTAAAAAGTTAAAAATTAATTTCTTTAGATGTGTAACGCTTGCCGTTTTCATATTCGAACCGAAAATTTTACGCGTCAAGGTATTAAATTTTGTATTCGATTTGTTAATTAAAATATAACGTCTTGCATATATGCAAATTGATTTTATTATGGTATCACTTTTTTTTTAATTTCATCATAAATAAAATTGCACTATGAGTAGTGAAAAAAAATATAATATTTGATATAACTCACAAAATAACCTTTATTGAAGGTCAACCATTCTAGCTCTGCCTCTGAAATCTACGCGAGCAACAAGGAACACACTGATATGATAATAGCACATAAATAAGAGAGACGCACTACTGTGCGCCTCTCCTGTTACCCCACCCGACGCAATAATGGTCCACGTGGCAATGCGACACACCGCACTCAGTTCACGTCGATAGGTATCCCTTCTTCGAGCGAGTATAAGAGAAATTGTAATTCTCTCTCAACATACATCAAGCTATTCTTTACGTTGTCATAAAACCACCATACCCAAGATGAAAACTTTCCGATACTGTATAAGCGAGAACGCCAGTTCGAGCGTTCAATTTTCCTGAGTGAAAATTCTTGATATTGGGGTTGAAATGAATCCAAAACACACATACAACGTAACATTTTATCCATAATCACCACTTCAATGGAATTATTTGGAATTTCATATCAAAAAATATTCATATTCAAATATATGTCATTCTTACCAGTTGTTACTATGCGTTGTTTATTGTTTGCAACAAAAATTCTAAAATTTTTAAACATGAAAGAAAGTGGTTGTGTTCTCCATATTTTTCATTATTTCATCAGTGGAGTATTGTTATGATAGGTCACTTCATATGCTCCATAAGAGTGGATAAAACTCCATCCCCTTTTCCACATATTCTTTTCACATTTTGCAAAAATCCAATGTTTCATCCTGCACGCTTTGTACGTACTGACTATAGATCGTGGCGGCTTGAATCTCAACTTAAACCGGCCCTGTAAATCAACTAGAATTAAAACCGGGAATTCATGAATATGCGTTATTATTTTTTGTTTGGCAACACTGCACAATACTCCAGAGCGAACAGCTCCAACAACCTCGATTGGTGCACGTTGTTGTAGACGCCGACTTTATGAACTATCAACGACATTTTGTGTCGTTCGCTTTAAATTTTGTACCATTTCAAGCTCAAGTCGACAGTTGTAAGTGTGCGTTGAAGTTCAGTGATTCTGATATTGGATTTATATATACCCGTGTTCTGTGAGTTCCTGAATTTATTAATTCGTGAGTACTATAGCTTTTCTTATTTGAGGTGATATTGCCTTCAATTATAGCAATAGACTCGTGTGTCATGAATATAGCTACAATTCATGATACCTATTGATGGGTGGATAGAATGTGTGCGTGCGAACCTATCCATTGTCAATTCGTTTTTACAAGAAATTTGATGACTTCACATTATTTTATGAATGACTCCTACGCGTATTGGGTTTTCTATTTTTGCATCATCTATCTGAACCAGTACTAAAATGACACTTGTCTTCATATTCGTTATCTATGAAGTTCTATTTTTGCTTGTTGATAGAGATTTCCTATTTCTTATCTGCGATTTCAAGGACTCGTTATTTGTTTTACTTCTTGTAGCTAGGTATTAATTTCCTATAACTTTATGAACAAACCATAATATCATCGTAGTCAATAATCTCAATCGGTAACACTCAACAATTAACCTCTGAAGTTCGTAAATCATGCTCACTGCTCACGATAAGGACATTACAGTTACTGCGCATGCCAGTAAATCTCTTAGAACGGATTCATTTACCGGGAAGATAATTTCCACATGTATTTTTAGGTTATGTTGTCTGGAGATTTTTGAGAACCTTCCCTTGAAATCCAGGCTTATAAACCTGGAAGAAAAAGTTTGTAGGATATGTAGAGGGTATTAAATAGTACTGGCATTCTGGGAATTAAACGAAACTACAGAAATAACTTTTTAAAGCAGAACTAACTACATTCTAACAACTAGGTAGGTAGGTACTCAAATACTAGACGACAAGCCCGTATAAACATTTTGGGGGTGTCATATGCAATGTCATATGACCCAGCATGAAACATAATATTCAAAACAATGCTGCTATATGAAAAATAGTTATTTATTATAAAAGAAAAAATATATTAGATATTAGCTCGAGGTTTTGTTACATGCGCCTCTGGCGGGAGCGAAATCGTCCACGCCTGCCATTGAAGCGAATATCGTTGTTAGTTTTACAGTTTTATATGAATAATTGGGGATTTTCATTGAGAAATCGCTTATTTGGTGAGTAGTCGAATGTTTGTTTTGCTGGGTCATCATCTTAATGTTTGGAATATTTATTCTAGTACTAATAGAACAGTTAGAATTAAAAATTCATGAGAAGACATTCTTAGCTTTTATCGACAAATATTGAACAGCCTTGATTTACATTTTTTGTTTTTAAATTAGCAAATCAAAAAGAGATACCGTCTTATTTTCGACATATTAATTTTTGGAAACCTAGGTAATATGTAGAAACTAAATTTTTATCCATAAGTTACTAGGTGAGCAGTAATTGTAAAAACTTCTTGAATCTGGAAGTATATTAATGAACAATATCAATTATTAGGAATAGAAATTATCCGAAATTACTAAGTACTTTCACCAAATTATAATTTCTAACAGTTTCTGTCACTACTGTAGATAGGAGTTTTTTTTTCTTAATCTACAGGTACGTTCAGGAAGGATAATTGAACGATTTGAAAACTGATTCAGAGCTCACCTCCTCGAGAACGTTTAAACATGGACGAATTCTGCTAACGCCAGTCGATTCAAAATGACCGAATTAGCATGTACTGTTATTTTCGAGTCAATCAAAAGAAATTAAAAATTACTCGAAAAAGTTGCAAGGGGTTCACTCATAAAAATCATTAAAAGTACCAAGTTGTCACATCGACTTGAAATTCGCACTGTTTATGTAAAATTTCATGCTCATTCCAAAAATGTATGATTTCCTATGCTCAGATATAATATTTATCCGGAAAAATGTGTTTTTAAGATAAAACATTAAATTTTCTGAGATTTTTTATTTTTCATTTTTCGAATTTAAAATTTTTGTACTCTGACGTATTTTGACGTGCTGATTCCGAATCTTTTAACAATAATGTCGAAAACTCATCAGAAATATTTTTGACGGCAAAAAAAACATCAAAAAACTGATTTAGAGCTGACCAACTCGAGAACGGTTAGAAATAGACAAATTCTGCGAACGCCAGTCGATTCAAAATGGCCGAATTAGTATGTATTGTTATTTTTGAGCCAATCAAAAGAAATTAAAAATTACTCGAAAAAGTTGCAAGGGGTTCACCCCTAAAAATCATCAAAAATACCAAGTCGTCACATCGACTTGAAATTCGCACTGTATACGTAAAATTTTATGCTCATTCCAAAAATGTATGATTTTTATATGCTCAGATATAAGATCTAGCCGGAAAAAGGTGTTTAAGATAAAACATTAAATTTTCAGAAATTTTTTATTTTTCATTTTTCGAATTTAAAATTTTTGTACTCTGACGTATTTTGACGTGCTGATTCCGAATCTTTTAACAATAATGTCGAAAACTCATCAGGAATATTTTTGACGGCAAAAAAAACATCAAAAAACTGATTTAGAGCTGACCAACTCGAGAACGGTTAGAGATAGAGAAATTCTGCGAACGCCAATCGATTCAGAATGGTCTAATTAGTATGTATTGTGAATTTCGAGTCAATCGAAAAAAATTAAAAATTACCCGAAAAAGTTGCCCTAAAAAATCATCAAAAATACCAAGTCGTCACATCGACTTGAAATTCGCACTGTATACGTAAAATTTTATGCTCAGATATAAGATCTAGCCGGAAGAAGGTGTTTAAGATAAAACATTAAATTTTCAGAAATTTTTTATTTTTCATTTTTCGAATTTAAAATTTTTGTACTCTGGCGTATTTTGACGTGCTGATTCCGAATCTTTTAACAATAATGTCAAAAACTCATCAGAAATATTTTTGACGGCAAAAAAAACATCAAAAAACTGATTTAGAGCTGACCAACTCAAGAACGGTTAGAGATAGACAAATTCTGCGAACGCCAATCGATTCAGAATAGTCGAATTAGTAAATATTGTGAATTTCGAGTCAATCGAAAAAAATTAAAAATTACTCGAAAAAGTTGCAAGGGGTTCACCCCTAAAAATCATCAAAAATACCAAGTCGTCACATCGACTTGAAATTCCCACTGTATACGTAAAATTTTATGCTCATTCCAAAAATGTATAATTTTTTATATGCTCAGATATAAGATCTAGCCGGAAAAAGGTGTTTAAGATAAAACATTAAATTTTCAGAAATTTTTTATTTTTCATTTTTCGAATTTAAAATTTTTGTACTCTGGCGTATTTTGACGTGCTGATTCCGAATCTTTTAACAATAATGTCGAAAACTCATCAGGAATATTTTTGACGGCAAAAAAACATCAAAAAACTGATTTAGAGCTGACCAACTCGAGAACGGTTAGAGATAGAGAAATTCTGCGAACGCCAATCTATTCAGAATGGTCTAATTAGTATGTATTGTGAATTTCGAGTCAATCGAAAAAAATTAAAAATTACCCGAAAAAGTTGCCCTAAAAAATCATCAAAAATACCAAGTCGTCACATCGACTTGAAATTCGCACTGTATACGTAAAATTTTATGCTCAGATATAAGATCTAGCCGGAAGAAGGTGTTTAAGATAAAACATTAAATTTTCAGAAATTTTTTATTTTTCATTTTTCGAATTTAAAATTTTTGTACTCTGGCGTATTTTGACGTGCTGATTCCGAATCTTTTAACAATAATGTCAAAAACTCATCAGAAATATTTTTGACGGCAAAAAAAACATCAAAAAACTGATTTAGAGCTGACCAACTCAAGAACGGTTAGAGATAGACAAATTCTGCGAACGCCAATCGATTCAGAATAGTCGAATTAGTAAATATTGTGAATTTCGAGTCAATCGAAAAAAATTAAAAATTACTCGAAAAAGTTGCAAGGGGTTCACCCCTAAAAATCATCAAAAATACCAAGTCGTCACATCGACTTGAAATTCCCACTGTATACGTAAAATTTTATGCTCATTCCAAAAATGTATAATTTTTTATATGCTCAGATATAAGATCTAGCCGGAAAAAGGTGTTTAAGATAAAACATTAAATTTTCAGAAATTTTTTATTTTTCATTTTTCGAATTTAAAATTTTTGTACTCTGGCGTATTTTGACGTGCTGATTCCGAATCTTTTAACAATAATGTCAAAAACTCATCAGGAATATTTTTGACGGCAAAAAAAACATCAAAAAACTGATTTAGAGCTGACCAACTCGAGAACGGTTAGAGATAGAGAAATTCTGCGAACGCCAATCGATTCAGAATGGTCTAATTAGGATGTATTGTGAATTTCGAGTCAATCGAAAAAAATTAAAAACTACCCGAAAAAGTTGCCCTAAAAATCATCAAAAATACCAAGTCGTCACATCGACTTGAAATTCGCACTGTATACGTAAAATTTTAAGCTCATTCCAAAAATGTATGATTTTTATATGCTCAGATATAAGATTTAGGCGGAAAAAGGTGTTTAAGATGAAAAATAAAATTTTCTGAGATTTTTTATTTTAAATTTTTTAAATTTCAAATTTTTGTCCTCGAAAGTAATTTGACG
This sequence comes from Chrysolina haemoptera, assembly GCA_958298965.1. Lineage (NCBI taxonomy): Eukaryota > Metazoa > Arthropoda > Insecta > Coleoptera > Chrysomelidae > Chrysolina > Chrysolina haemoptera. The sequence goes on along the minus strand of OY282595.1, from coordinate 8,140,982 downwards.
TGCTGATTCTGAATATTTTAACAATAATGTCGAAAACTCATCATATGAATTTTTGGCAGCAAAAGAAACATCTAAAAACAGATTCAGAGATAACCAACTCTAGAACGGTTAGAGATATACAAATTCTGGGAACGCCAGTCGATTCAAAATGGCAGAATTAGTATGTATGTCGAGTCAATCGAAAAAAATGAAAAATTACTCGAAAAAGTTGCAAGGGGCCAAAAAAACCATTTGAAAACTGATTCAGAGCTGACCAACTCGAGAACGGTTAGAGATAGACAAAATTCTGCGAACGCTAATCGATTCGAAATGGCTGAATTAGTATTATTGGGTATGTATTTGGGAATTATTTTCTGACAAGGTACTAAAATGAACCTTTCTCCCGTTCTCCTTATGTAACCATCCAATCTCCTTCAATTTATTTGATACTCGTTGTCGCCTACTTACACCAAAAATCATACGTGGGCATGAGCTTCGAACTTTCTGGATCTTATTTTTATACATAAGAGTTACATACAACGTATCCGCGTAATTGAATGGTAATTATCTTTCATTGCCCCCTAAAACTTTTTCATTAGAGATAATTACTTCACTGCTTTCATTAGGTGTACAAAAAATGACTAGTTGTTTCCCCCTCGGCATATATAGTACAACAGTATAGCAGCAGTAGTTGAAAGTAAAGTTGAACGTCTTTTCGTGCTGCATGAAGAATCCAATTAGTCGAAATATAGGCAGTAAATATTCGCAACTTGTTAGTAATCTGTGTATATTTCGAGCTGAACCCCAGAAACAGCCAAAGTAGACAATTCGTATGAATGAACAGAGATGTAATCAAGAATCCTTGAAATCGTTATATTCTCGGAATCCAAAGTCGCTCCCTCTAATTCGTTAGTAAAACATCGCGAGGGGGAATGAACTTAGATGGCCGCAGCATGTGGCGTGAAACCCGTTTAAAAAAAATCTGAAACTAGCTAGGCGAGATAGCGGTGGAGCTTGAACGAGTTTTCTAGATGAAAAAATACTACCTATACTGGGTAGTGTGAATGCTAAGAAAACATTGTAATTTTCGTGAGCGGCAATTCTTTTTTTTTTTTTTTTGTTAGAGCTACTGAACCTTCTAACGCAAAACCGAAATCCGGCCTCCTTGGATTTTGGAGGTTCGAAATCGAAATCGCGCCAAATATATGCGAGGTCGTCAACATCGGAGTAAAATTAGCATTCATATTGAAACTGAATCAATATTCGTGTTGGTAATTGATAATTCAAAGTACGCGTGTCACGTGGAAATTTGAGCTCCAGAGTTGGGCTGATTTGATTCGTACCAAGTGATTTAAATCACCAATGTAATCATGATTTAATTCAAACACCTTTTTTTTTCATTCAGGGCAATACCTATAATAGATATTTTTGTTTCTAGAATGCGAAGTGATACTCTTGCGTTTAAGAATGGAAGTTATTTTGCTGAGCTTCGGCGACGCAAAATAACCATTCGAGAACGCAAAGTATTTCGCATTTTTGTATTAAAACTCATATTAGAACGATGAATCAATAAATAGGTAAATATGTGTCATTTTTAATTTTCACTTCAAATTTTCTTGCTAGAAGTAAATTGAGGGATAAATCTGTAAATTTGTTATTAAAAAAAAATTGTAAAATTCATCCCACAGATTTTTGGAGAAAACCTCTCAAAAGCAGAGCTGTCCGAGCAAGGGAGACCCGGGAACTACAGCTTAAAAAGTGGATTCCGAACCACTTTAGCTCCGTGGCGGTGGGGATCAAACCCGAGCCGCCTGGGTTAGAGAAAAAGGTCCTCGACCACTTCGGTGTACTATGTATTTTTAGACTGGCATTATAATGATTTATATTTATCTGACAAAAGCGAGATGATTGAATTTTTCATTAAATTAGGATTTATTTAAATTTATTTTTTATTAAAAATCGAATTTTGCACAATCATGGTTAGACGTTTGAATGAAAGACAAGAAGGGAAACTGAGTTGAAAGTGCGTAAATAAATTTTTCGCTCGCACTTGACATACAAACCTAACCTGAGCAAGCTAACCTAGCTTGCGAGTTGAAAATGCGTAAATTAGTTGTTTGCTCGCGATTTTTATGATGCGTTTATTTTTTTTGTAAAGCGCTCGTTCCTTTTATCGAGCTTTTATTCCTTGTATCGAGCTTTGTTATTCCTGTTATCGAGCTGTTATTCCTTTTGTCGAGCTGTTATTCCTTTTATCGAGCTGTGTTATTTATTTTATCGAGCTGTGTTATTTCTCTTATCGAGCTGTGTTATTTCTTTTATCGAGCTGTGTTATTAGTTTTATCTAGCTGTTATTCCTTTTATCGAGCTGTTATTCCTTTTATCGAGCTGTTATTCCTTTTATCGAGCTGTTATTCTTTTTATCGAGCTGTTATTTCATTTATCGAGCTGTTATTCCTTTTATAGAGCTGTTATTCCTTTTATCGACCTGTTATTTCTTTTTTCGATCTGTTATTCCTTTTATCGATCTGTTATTCCTTTTATCGAGCTGTTATTCCTTTTATCGAGCTGTTATTTCTTTTATCGAACTTTTATTCCTTTTACCATGAATTAATTAGCGGAATATTAATTTGTTCAAAAGAATATTGATGTAAATCTAGTCTACGTGCAAATTACAACTGCTTTATCAAACATCCCAAGAATTTTCAACAAATCATTTGAACTAAGTTTAGGTTATATTAGTAAATGCTAAAATGACGTTGTTTGGCAATACTTGAATAAGTCGCTCTGTTTTCGAAATGTTTAATGATCCTGAAAACGTACACTTGAATGCTGCTGAAAAAGGCACGGCGTATATCCTTATTGTGTACTTTTCTGAGTGATCACAGGCATTCGTTTTTTAACATTTTGGCACGTACTAGTACGTGATTCGACTACACAGCCAGCAATCCAGCAAATGTCAAGTTTTATATGCCAAGGAATTTTACATTTTTTCAACATTCGGTAGAGATTTCATTTGTTTCGTGGAACGTTTGAATTTATTGGCTGTCATTACATCCAGTTAAAATCACATGTATTGGGCCACACTTACAATCTCACATTTCGCTAGTATGTAGTTATTCACAAAATTATATATATATTGAAATCGTACGCATCAAAAAGTATTAGGTAATTTGATATAAATAATTTGAATTAATTTCACATGTTCGTGACCAGTGTGAATATTCTATGATTTATTTTTCAGTTTTTGTACGGTTAAATCATCAGCAAGGCCAAGTAAAAGTAGTCCTCTATAATTTATCTACCGTGAATGTTCATTAGGTAATTTCGGAATTTTGCATAATATTGTCCTCACGAATATTGCTCTAGGGGGTCGTGTAAATCATAAAATTCAAATGTTTTTATAGTCTCAATCTTGGAATGGTATTTTACAGACAGTCGTATAACTTTGATTATTGATTTTTTCAATTAACTCATTCAGTTTTGTTTTAAACTTCGGTATTTTTATTATCGTTCATAGAATGAAATTTCTAAACACAATGTTAGCAACGACATAAATTCTATATGTAATAATTATCTCAGCACACTAATTTCTGCAAATATTGTATGTACGGGGGTAATACAAAATTCGCACACAAATTGTTGTATGCCAATCAGCGTTAACAGTTTTAATTAACGTTTGGATTTTGGTTCATACGATTTGGTCTAAGTTGGATCAACTGCTCCCGAGGTTCGAATCTAGGAGAAAATACGAAAAAAAAAATGGAAAAATGACCCCCAAAATAAAACGTGAAGAAACCAAAAAAAAATATCGAAAAAAAAAACGGCTAGGAAGAAGGAGAAATAATTTCCTGTTTTTTTTTTTTCGTGTAGCTGTGAACGAAATAAGTTTCGCAATGGTTAGCAATTCATAGTCGGAATATAACGAAAACATCGTGAATTTGGCGGCATATTTAATGTAATAACATTCTTGGCATTCTGCATATAAACAGAAAATTATATTCTGCTTTCATATAACAACAATATGTTGGAGTAAAATAGCATGTTTAAATACATAAATGTATTATTTTTTTTTTCAGGTAAGTCGGGACGTTTCCAACTACTTTTTAGTGAGTAAGTACCATATTTGTAATAATAATAATAATACTCCTCATAAACACTCGTAGAGTATACCCAAAGGCATATCCTGGGCGGGTAGAGGACGGCTATTATTATTATTTGCCGTAGCGCTCCCGGGCGACTTACTGATTTTTTGGCGGCGTATTCACTTTTCAGCTGCAGGAAAACCCGGAAAACCTACACCACCTCGGGTGGCCGGCGTGCGCTCCAAGCTAGCACTAGACGAGATTGACATCTAGACAACACACAATACATTTGCTTTCAACAAGGAGCGTGGTCGTCTATCGATTCCGATATTGAGTACTTGAGAAAAAATCCTTCTTACATACATCGGGCTCGAACCATGCTGAAGTTTCGAACGGCCTGCGCCTTAGATCGCCAAGCTAGCGACTGTATAAATAGTGGACAAGTTGAAAAAAAAATTTATGGAAAAGTTTTAATTAATATAATAAGAATCACCATGTATAATTATGGTCACCCCTCGTATAGCACATACGTCAGATAGGCGTATGTACTTTTCTTTGCGATTTCCGCTCAGTAGATCCATTAAAAAATTGAAAAATGGAAGATGATTCATAAATGATAAATATCAAATCTGTACTAGTAAAAAAATCTAACTATTTTTTTTTTCGATTGTTATCTTTATGAAATAATTCCCAACGTTTCTTATTCGCACACTTGAATAAAGCCGGTCCAATTTCCACGCGGCGTCAATAATTTCATAACTTCATTATTATTCGTGGATATGCACCACGTATTTTCTTGCTCCCTAATTTCATTATGATATCATGAATATTAATTGGATGGTGGGTGAAAACTGCTTATTTTGTGCGGTTGATTGTTCGATGGCTTATTAATTTTCAGGATTTCATTTCGAAATTAAATCTAATGTGTGCCTGGGGCCACACAGGGAGAGAATTGTCAATTGGAATATCTAGGGTTAAAGATCTTCATATACAGGGTGTTCCTTAAAGACATGCTAATATTTGAGGGGGTGATTCTTTGACTTATTTTAAGGAAAAAACTTTCTATAAACGTATGTCCTAAAAGTCCTAACTTTTGAGATACAGGGTGATAAAGTTTTGAAAAAAAATCAGTTTTTTAATAATAACTGAGATAATATTGTAGACGTTTTTATAAAATTTGGTACATGTCTTCTATGCATCAAGGTTCATTTTTTAATGCACAAACATTTTCATTTTCTCAACCAGTGGCGTCCGTACGGGTTTTGCATTGAATATTTTTGGAGAAAAAATACTATGCCACTTCTTTCTCCTGAAAAAAAAAATACTTTTGAGATCCTCATTTATTTTTGAGCAAATTTAATCTCTTGAGTTTTCTTTGTCCGTCGCATGGTTTTCGCTTAAAAAATAAAAATCGTTTTACTTCAGGATCAATTCCTCAAAAATCTGATGTGGTGTGGAAATGATTGTGCATCGACTTAAAGCAAATAAAGGGATCAGATTTGTTCCAAAATGAATGATCATCAAAAAAATATACATATATATATATATGTGGTATTTTGCTTTTTTCTGCTTTCCTGCAATAGTAGCACCAGAAATGCAGTATTTTTTTTTGTTCTTATTTTCGTCACTGCACATTTTTACCACTATTTCAACGCGGTTAGGAATGAAAACTGATGGACTAACAGTACAGAAGTTATGAGGACGCCAGTAGTTTCGGGACTGTCAGTTCAGATCGTACAGTCCTGTGCCTCTAGTCCGACTGTACCTGAATAGGTACTATTAGGTTTGAGAGGAGTCAATTTCATTGAGTACTGCTGTATTTTTATTTCATTCATTATCTTTTCTGTGTATAAGTTGTTTTCTAGAATATTCGCTGGTTGAAAAACTTACCATTTCGCGCGAAATGGATTAATCATACAAAAAAGTATTCCCATCTGGATTTTTGTTTGTAACGATGCTCTTTTCATGTTATACCCATCAATATGCCCTAGGATCTTTCCCTCCTGGAATTGAATCCCATTAACCCGAGAAATCATCCATGCAAAGTAATAATATTCATAATTTCGTAATAGGATTATCGCACGCTAACCAACAACGATTAAATCGAGCAGAATAATCGGCGGATTATTTTCCGCTGTGGAGCACGACAAAATTTCAATTAAGTATCATCGTGATTTGGGTGCCCTGTAAGAGGCTAATGTCGTCTTTCCTAAGATCTACTAAGAAGAATTTGTAGCTCGAAATGTAGGTTAGGTTAGGTTTTTGCTTTTCGCGTCGCGCGTCACGCATTCTGATAGGCGAATTTTCGACACGATTCACCAATCCACCAATCTGAAGGCGTGACGCGCGACGCGAAAAGCAAAAACGATACATTGGGAACTCACCCTAATATGCAGTTTTGTATGTGACGGATAATCGGTTTGAGATTGATCCGCGGAGTTTTGTTGTGCGTTTAGTGGTTGACAGCAGTGTTAACTATGACGTATAAAACCGACAGACTTCCTGTTGCGGTTTAAACTGGCGGATCAACCTTTATGTGTGTGCCCAACTATTGCAAGAAAACCATGCAAGGTCCAATGTCAAAAGTGCATTAGAAGGACTTTGATTTCTATGATTTCCCATCTTCTGTTTATGTTCTATTTGGCACAGATTCGACCTGTCTTTGATTGTAGTTTCTATCAAAGGATTTCGGATCCAGACAAGAAGCATCCGTTTTTTTTTAGATAAATTAGAATTATCTAATCACCAACATCATCGGAAATATTCCCATTAAAAAATAATAATTGCTGACAGCTACGTATCTACGTGAGGAAGTTCGAGTGGATATACACTTTCCGTTTTGACAGGCACTCTGACTTATAGCTACGGTTGACCGTTAATCACAAATCAGAAACATTTGAGGCTATTGATAAACCGTACTTATTTTCCGGTGGGTAATTACGAGTTTAACAAGATTTTTGATCCCTTCTGTCACTGTACGAATCCACCCTCAATTGTCAATTTACGGTGGTGATATTGATTTTACGACGAGTATATTCTTCTTTTAGTTGATGTCATTCCTCATCAGGAGATGCCTGTCTGACCAGACCCAATATTAGAACCAAGCGTGCATGCATAACTCAGCCGAGGGAATAAAACTCAAAAGGGTCTTCTCAAATCGATATAAATTCGCCTTCATTTCAGACCTGAATAATTATTTATCAAATTGCTGTAAACTCATTCCTTTATTTTTATTTTTTATCACTCGTTGATCATGTTTTATGCAATTTAGGGTTACCCAGAAACAATGGAGACAGCGATGAAAGAAAGGCGAAGGGGTTATATCAATGGATAACTAATTTTCGTTTGATTGCGGTCTTGAAGGCCCGTCTTGTGATATTACCTGGAAGTTTTACCGCTGAGCTTTTTGTAATTACACTTCTTTGAAGGCCTGTGTGAACAAAGGTTGGGGTTGAAATAGCTTATATAAGGGTTGAGTGACTTGGATGTGTAGTGATGGAATAAAAAATGAACTGTTGGGTTGATGATGAAAAACAATCCATTGATAGTGGAGAAATAATAGATATATTGATATACAGTTTATTGTCCAAGAAATGAATTCTCATTGACAAAGTGTGTGATAAAATATCAAAATGTATTCTTAATATAAATATATAAAGATGTTCGTCAAGAAAAAGTGAACAAAATAGTATGAAGCTAAAACAAGAGTGTAACTACAATATTGACTGTACAGTTACATCAAAGATAAATAATTCCTCAAACACTCTTATGAGAGTAATCAGAGGAAAAAATCCATACGTCCGTTAGCTAACTCTAGCATCTATTGTTATTAGTCATGATGTAGGCATGTTCATGCAAAAAATGTCGATAATTTATTCCTTTCTCGAATATTTATGAAATACATCACTATGTTCGTAAATTCATGCAAATTGAGTATACTGTTATTTTTTATTTAATTTCGTTGATGACATGAAAGTGAAATAATGTACCGTACACAATCAATTTGACTAAGGTGTGGTATTTTTTGCTGTATTATTCGATGTTGAATGGAAATATCAAAATTCATTCATAATTACTCATAATTGATGTGAATGGGTCCACATCAAGCCTCCACCGTGACTCACCCTATGTTTATATTTTTCCCTTATAGTGTTGTATTAACAAATATGGAAAAGTAAGGGTACATAAATAGTACAATGAGAATTATATGACAATCTGACATACTAATCGTACAAACTACATAAAAATCGAACGATCTCTACAACGTTAACGCTTCTCAAAAGGAAATAAATGAATGACATACATTTCTACAAAATTGTATGTAATACTACGGTGGGATATGTTCACTCCATGCTTATTGTAGACTATACTTTTTCTATGACTTAGTATCATGCCATGCGAAATCTTTTTTCTACAACAGTTTCTACCATAAACTCGCATGGCATCATTGTTAATAGAAAAATTGAGAAATATGTATGATCAAGATTTGAACCCTATTATTCCACTTGATTTCATTAACAGTACAAGCCAATTGCCAACTCACTTAAAAGATGAAATTAAATACTACTTGTCAACATAAGAATATCACTATCTCTCTTATTTTAATGGGGTCTTGATAAATTTATATCTCAACAAATTATTATCAGGCTGCAGTAAATGACATGATTATAATATCAGATCGTTGCTTATGGAAGTCGTAGGAAATAAATATTTCGATACAGCAAGCCCGCATGGAATGCACTTATTTCTTTATAGTCGTAGAATTTTTTAATTTAAATTTTGTGGCTATTGGAAAGTAAATTGACCGATGGTGCCGCTAGTATCGCTAGGAAAATGGCGACCGTTGTAGACTTATTTGTTTATTTGAAAACATGAAATCATCGTCATTTGTAGTTTCGTTCAATTTTATCGTATTTGTCTCGTTGTTTTGATTCTCTCAAGTGGTTTTTCATATTCCTCAAGTATTAGTTTGAAGTATCATCAATATATCGTGGTGGAATACGCTATTTACGCTAATAATAATAATAATAGATTTTATTGATAGGGAAAAAAACATCAACAAAACAAGTTCGATGGCGATTACATCAAATGGCAGGTTTCAATTTCTGAACGCTACGAAAAGCACAGTCAGATCTTGCTCTTCCGTCCAGTTATCGTCATTTGTAGTTCTTGTTCACTTGTTCGACTTATTGTTGTAATCCTCTAGAGTGTTTCTTCATATGTCTTCAGTGTTTGTTTTCATATCCCTCGAGTGTTAATTTGAAGTGAAAATATTAGTTTTCTCGAATAGTAACAGGTACAGTAGTACACAAACAAAGCAGGTAACATAACTGTACTGTTTACAGAGTTTTTAATATTTCCTGGTAGGGATCTTGACATGATGCTAAACTCTCCAAAAACACAGTAATGCTGTTTCCTAATTATTTTTGATAAAACAATAAGGTACATTGTAAGTCTTTACATTTTTTTTACCAGATAACACATTGTGTATTTATTTAACAATAAATCAGTTATTCTCAGAATTATCAATCCTACACATCCTCCAAAAAAATATATTAATTATTATAAAACGTAATATTACTAATATCAAACTATGGCTCTAAAGTCTAAAGATTGATGCACTCGTATGATTTGCAGCATTCGCATACGGCTCACCGGTGGGAAATGACTATATTTCCATTCTCGTTGTACAATATACTAGAGTGCACAGCTCAAAATTGTTTGAAAATATTGTCATGTGTTTTTCCAAATTCGCCTACAATGTGAGCTATAATGGCAAGTATATGTTTAACATTCGTCTAGAGAAAACTATTTTTAGAGTTGTATTGATTCTGTTTGATCATATTTATTTTCTCATTTTCGTTTGCTTTTCGGTCTCGCATCCGACTCCAATTCATTATATTTTCTTCCCGTGATTCCAACAGGAGAATTTTCATTGAATCAATGTCGTTATAAAAATAGAGGGTCGAGATATATCTTTTTCCGATTCTGTATCACCTTGTCAGGCGGTAGCTAGGGAAACCTGTTGTAACCCACGCAATATTGGAGAAAATATCTTGAAGTCGTCTTTGTGACGAATAAAAGGTGAAAACCTGGTATTGCTCTGTTCTTTCTCGATAATAAGCTCCTATTCCTTTTCAGTTTTTATTAGCTGGGTATGTGCGTTCATTTTTCATGTACTGTATAACTAAAATTGGGGTTTTGTAAAGTTCTCTCAATTTTTTACAAATTATTTGGCTCTCTCATTCTTTCAATCGTTTATTCAGTTGCTATTAATTTATATTTATAATTGAATATTTTTTCAGTTGATACTAACGGATGGTTATAAAAAATCTTATATTAAAATTACTTCATGTTATGAATACTTTAATTCGCTGCAAAAAAGACAATTGAGGTGGCATTAACACCATGTATACGCTCGTCCTCCCTTGTTTTTTTTTATCTTTTCGGTTCTGTGTCTAGCGTTGCCATCTCACAAACTGACACTTTTTTAACCCTCTCTAATTAAGCTGTATGGAGGTTTTCATGTCAGATTATAGAGTTGACTCCCTCGAATCCCAAAACGCAAAAGTTTTTTGTATTTTTTGGAATCGCTTTAAAAATGGCGAAGGTATTTGCTTTTTACTAAAGGGAAAGTTGATTTGAATACCAAACGATTAAATATCTGGTATTAAAATATCGAATGATGTTATTTTGTCGAAAAAAAAGGCCTTGGAATTTCAATGCCGGTTCATCTGGAAGTTGAAAGACAATTCATTTAATTGTTCATTTTTTTTTTCTCTTGATGGTTTCGGTTTACCATTATTTTACATAGGTAAGAAGTATAATATCCTGGGATGCCCAAAATTAGGAAGTATATCAGAATTCAAATCGTCTTTTTGATTTGAAACTCCAATCATTAAGTTCAGCAGAAGAGTTTGAGTCCAGTTAGCGTTATCAAATTTTGTCGTGATTTAATTTGAATTATATAAATGAATAAACTTTTAGTGTCTGACAGATATTTCTACGATAACTTTACGAAATTGAAGAAAATGAAGAAGTTTCATTTAGTAAAATTAGTTCTATAGGATTGAATAAAATAAGAATATATGGAATTCAGAATTGGCAATAAACATACAGGGTGTTTCCCGAAATTGGAGCTTTTAATAAAATGGGTTGTTGTATGGAACATATCAATAAATGGCAATAATTTTCGTTTTTGAATCTGTCAAAAAGTTTCGAAACATTTTATGAAATTTTATGAAATCGCTTTGTTTGGCAATTATTTGGAAGGTACTGTTTTGATTCTCCAGGCCACAGCGTGTCTGCCCGCCGGTAGTGTTTCAGCGGGCTGTAGATCTCTTATTAGGTATTACAAGAAAAGTCTTTAAACTTTAAAATTCAATATCTCCCAAATTTTTTATTTTTTTTTCAATCAATTCGTTTTGTTTTGTCATCTTATACTTCCCATTTCACATTTCATTTATTGCTCCAATTTCGCAAACACCCCGTATAGATGATACGGTATATAACCAATCATAATTGAGGATCACAAACAGATTTTTTTTTTGACAAATTTGAAAAAATGATGTACAGTCACGCAAAAATCGCTAATCGGTGGAAAACTTTATATCCGATTGTACATTTTGTATTAAAAATCTGTCGAAACAGGGGAGTTGAAATTAGTAAATGAAACAATATTTTCTGGTTTGAACTTCCTAAAGCACGATTTTCAACTCTTCGTAAAATTCCACTTACATTGCAGATGTCTAATCAAAAATACGATCAAAAAACGACAGTTTCAAAACTTCATAAAAAAAAGTGTTTTCTGAGGATAACCTACATATTTGGGTTATTTTATTATTTCATAATATATTTGTTATGCAGATGAATGTCTGACTCTTACTATGTTTTTAATTAGTAAGAAAAAATGTGAATATACTTGTTTTCTATTGTGAATATTTATTGTAGGTAGAGTTGTTGATCAGCAGTTTTCATGGTCGTTTCAAAGGCGTTTTAATAAAAATGGATCTCTAAATTCCTTGCTTGGCGCAAAACTCGAGAACAGTTGGACCAATTTACCAATACATTTTTTTTTATATTCCTTGAAGTTCTAGGTAGGTTCCTATGAAAAGAAAAATTGGCAAAATTGCCTGGAATTTTTTTGTCACAAATTTAAGGATTTTGTGCGCGACTTCGCCAAAAAATATATAGTCGGCGAATCAATAATACCCACATCAATATACACGATGATTAGCAGCGACGACAGTAGAACTTTGTAGGCTGGAGTTTCCCTAACAGTGGCATTTACAATGACCATTAATAAGTCAAGGACCAAACGCTGAAAGTGACAGGAATTAATTTGGACACTCCTTTCTTCTCACATGATCAGCTATAGCTCGAAAGTTCGGGCGAAGGGGGCATAGGAACTTTTTGGAAACTTTTAGAGGATAAGGGGGCATCCATTAACTACGTGAGACAATTTTGACGATTTTTTTTTACGCCTCCCCCCTTGGTGAGATTTGGTGAGATTTTGCTCAATCCCCTCCCCTGTTCCCTAATCTCACGTCAGATTTTTCAAAATGTGTATTTGAAAATGAGTTAATCTGTGATCGATTGCATTAGATTTATTCGAAAAATCAATTTTCTTATAATTTTTTTCATCAAGACATTTTAGTGGAAAAATAATTTTTAATTAATTAGTTATCTTGAAAATTTTACACTGTCCTGCGGAAATAAATTACGTGATATTTGCCGGGACCACCTTCTCCCACGTGAGATTGAGTGAGGTTTCGTTCGACACCCTCCTAAAAGCCCCACGTAATTAATGGATGCCCCCTTATGAGAGTAAAAGGTATACTATTTTTAAGCTTCTAGAAGGTGCTGAAACATTTTCGAAAATCGTGGAATGAATTAGAAATGAATCATAACAAAGGCTCCGGAAAGTTCTAGAATAAACTAGAATTACACTCCAGTGAAATTCTTGAAAGTTAGGTAACCAGGTGGAGGGGTTGTAAGGACTTTCTGGAAATTTTTAGAGTATGATAAAAAAAACTCTAGTTTCAAAGCTTCCAGGGGGTGCTGAAAGATTTTAGGAATGGGCTCTGGAAAGTTCTAAAGCGTATTGAAAAATACACTAACTGCTTGAATAAGTAACTGGTACGAGATAAAACTCTAGAATGTTCTCCAAACTTTAGGAAGGTTCTAGAAAGTTCGAGGTAACCATGGTATGGGCATAACAGAAGCTCCGGAAAGTTCTAGAAAGAAATGAAAATGCACTCGATCATCGCCAGGGTCTATGGTAGTAGATATTGTTTAATATTCAAGTATGATCATTACCAGTATAGGAAGTGTAGCATGTAGAGATAACTCTTAACATTTCTGTCGAATAAATATTTGGTTGTTGACGTCTGGGAAAATGAAAGGCTCAAGGTCAATTTATGAAAAAGTTTATTATCGATTTAAGAATTTATGAACGCTGATTGAGATTGGCCATTTTGAATGATTCAATAGAATTCAAACAATAAGCTCCATAGATTTTCAAATTTTGAGTGTTGAATATTTTTGTAAATTGACACTTATATTTCCAAAGCTATGCTGTTTGGTAGATAATTCAAGTATGTTATTCGTAATAGTAATACTGAAACATTATGCTTATCATTCATGCACTTTTGGGCATAATATATGTCCCAACGATTCCATTGTCACTGGATGAATATATTCATGAACTTGCTTTTGTTTTTCCAAAACGAAATAAACACCCGAATCGCTTTGATTGCCAAATTCTCTTGATGTCTATTTGCTTGAGCCGCCTCGAACCATGCCTCGACAGAAGGTTACAAAAGAGTATCATTTAATTAAATTTCTGGTCCTACATCAAAGGACGAACTCCATGCGCTCGAGACTATCCTGCAATTACGCGAAATTGTGTTTCCGGTTGAATTATTCGATTTGTCAAGAGTGCGCGAGATATATATATATATATATATATATATATAGCTCTCTATCATTTGTGCGTCCATACATTTTAAATTTACATATGTTTCAGCGTCCCCCACCTTTATGCGTCCGTATACGGACGCTCAAATGTAATCCCTTATTATTTCGTGTGAAAGAACTGCTAGTGACCTCTATCATTTTACTTTCGAACCTCCGTATTTGACAGATTACTGTCTGTGGTCGCGAGTTTCACTGTGACTTTGACGGAGTTACATATTCGTCATCATGTGGACGCTAAAGTATCACAAGTTGATCAAAATATATTCACGTGTAGTTCAAGTCATGTCCGTTGCAGCGCTACAAACGCATACTGTATACTTATTGTGGACTACATTCTGAGATACTTCAGCGTCCGGACACTTGGCAACACACCATTTGTATTCGGGAGGTTTCTACGTGGTCTCATTTATCGTTGATGGACTCAGTGGGGTAACAATGAATACACGATGAAAGAAAATTCGCATTCGAGGACGCAACAGTATTTTGCATTCGAATTAAAACTAATATGAGAATAAAAAATTAATAAATAAGTATCTGTTATTGTTAATTGACATTTCGTGTTTGAAGCAAAATGAAATATCTAGGTGATATTTTTTGCATGACTATCGTACAGTTGTGTGCATAAAAAAGTCGTACAGCAGTTATAGGCTATTGTGAGTCAATCTTAATTGAACTTCTTATCGACTTTGACAAGTAGTGTCAAAATTCAAACTATTTTTGTTAGTAACGCGCTTTTAACATTTTTTCAGCGCAATTAGTGCAATGCCTTGTAAGACTCTTTTATGTACAAAACTGTACGTCTTTTACGTTCTAGAACAAGAAAGAGTCACTTCGCTTACTGAGATTTTAACGAAAAGTCAACATTTGAGTTCAGTTTCCGAGAAAGAATAGTTTAGTTCTGTACTCAAGATGAAATGCAAAATGTATCTAGTATGACATGTTCGATTTGCAAAGGAAGAAGAAAAAGCACAAAATCTCTATTGATTCATAAATTCCCAAAAATTTTGGTAATCCATTTAAAAAGGTTTTCTCAAACAGAAAAATTTAGAGAAAAATAAAAGGTCACTATTGATTTTCCTCTAAAAGGATTAGATATGAGCAACTTCACAGCAGACAATGAAGCCCCTTGTCTATATAACTTGTACGCTTTGTTGAATCACAGCGGGTCCAAAAAAACTGTTTTCAGACGTGTTGCGTACACTATTTTTTCCGCAACCGTGGAACGTACGTTTTATGAAGTTTAATAAATAGACAAATATACCTTTAATGGCTTGCTAATCTGAATGTAGTCCAAACTAAGTGAGTTTCAAAAATTTGCCACCACATGGAAACTTTTTTATTATCGATTCGGGCCAAAAAATTTGAATATTCATAAAAATTGGTGCATTGCGGAATCCTTGTATTCGAGTTATGAAAATTATAAATTTCCTAACGGTGTACAGGAGGGAACAAAAAAATGAATTTTGATCAAGAGTAAACTACCATGGCTGCGATTCCAAATTTGAATATTGTTTTCAATTCTAAATAACCTATTTGAATGCACTTTTTATAATGTCAAAAGTAAGGGGTAGTTTACACCTGATCAAAATTCCTATTTTTTGTTCTCCCCTGTACACTGGAAATTTGAAATTTTGACAACTCATAGATATGCAAGTAGTCTGCCATGCACCAATTTTTATGGGAATTAAAATTTTCTGAAAAATCGATAATAAAAAAGTTTTCCATATGGTGCAAATTTTTCAAACTCACTGTATATAGTATGGACCATATTTTGGTAGGCAAGCCTTTATAGATGTATTTGTATATTTATGTAACTCTATAAAAAGTATGTTTCATCCGGTTAACAGATGGGTGAAGGTCGACCTCTATTCCGGCTCTTAGAATAATTTATTCATTATATTTCTTTGTAGGACAAAATTTCAAACATTTTAGTCCTTTTATTTGTATTATGTATTGAAATTTGAACAGAAGATAGGTACTAAGAGAAACATTCTAATTCTTATTCAGATTAATATTCACATTAAAATTCGAGCACTTCTCAGCCTAGTCCGAGAAGTACGTACTTCCTGGACTGGAGCGGGAAGTGCTACTTTCTGAAAGAAAAAGCGTCCGGAACGTAGGTTCTTCCCGGACGGTTGCCGAAAATAGTAATTTGTATATGAAAAAAATCAAATGAATATCATACAACTTTATCAATTTTTTATTGGATCGTAAATGCTCCCTCTTCTGATTTGGTGGGTTTATAAAATCAAACTCAGCACACTTCAATGGATTGACAAAACTATATTATTGTTATATATCTCAAGATGGCGACCCTGAACACCATTTTGATTTTTTTTATGGAAGTCTTGTGAAATTTCACTTTGAACATCTGGTTGAGTATTTCTTGTATTTCTAGAATATCACACCGAGATATGCACCACACCCAAAATGTATGTTATAGTAGGTAGACTTGAATACTGCATACTAAACGGAAAATAACTCCATTTTCATTACAAAACAAGCTTTTATTTAGTTTCATCTGTCACGGTGTCTGTGCGTTTCTAATCAAATCTTGCAAGTCAAATATAAGACATTTCTAATAGTCTGATTCAAAATTTGACAGGTGTTCATAATTTCGGTGACAATGCATTATGAAATTTTCGTTAGAGAAAAATTAAAAAAGACGGCTCCAATATGGCGGATGAGTTTTGTAGTTATGGTCCGATTCGATTCTAAATTGGTATGTGGGGGTTTTTGGGGTCGGACATAATGAAATTTTTGTCAAAATTCATAAATTCAATATGGCGGCTCCAATATAGCGAACGAGTTTTGTGATTATGGTCCGATTGACTCTTAATTTGTATGCGAGAGTTTTTGGGGTCGTAGATTATGATTTTCTTGTCAAAATTCATGAATTCAATATGGCGGTTCCAAGATGCCGGACGAGTTTTGTGATTATGGTCCGATTCGATTCTGAATTGATAGGAGAGGGTTTTTGGGGTAGGAGATTATAGATTTTTAATCAAAATTCATAAATCCACGACGGCGAACGTGTTTTGTAATCATGGTCTGATTCTCTTCAAAATTGGTACGTGGGGTATTAGGAGTCGAAGATCATGAATAATTTGCTAAAATTCATATGATGGCGGACGAGTGAATATTTAGGTGGCCTCCTCAGTGAAGAGCTAGATAGTTCAAAACTCACAGGAAACGGCCCCTTTAACCATGCTTTCTTTGAAATGCATAGATCAATGCGTACTAACTAAAAAGCACAGAATGATATAATTAAAAAAAAATTAAAGACTAGCTTTTATTCGAAGGCGCTAAAAAGTAAAAAGTAATTTCTTGAGATTTGAGTTACAGATTCAAAAGCTTATTGCCACTTTCGTATTCGAAAACTTTGGGCGGCTTTCTATATATAAGTATCGGAAAGTTTTCATCTTGGGTATGGTAGTTTCATGAGAGCGTAAAGAATAGCTTGCTATATGTTAAGAGAGCATTACAATTTCTCCTCTACTCCCTCGATGAAGGGATATCGACGTGATCTGTGTGTGGTGTGTCGCATTGCCACGTGGTCCGTTAATGCGTCGGGTGGGGTAACAGGAGAGCCGCACGGTAGTACGTCTCTCTTAATTATGTGGTATTATCACATCATTGCGTTCCTTTTTGCTCGCGTAGATTTCTGTCTATACCCCAGATGAAAAGTTTCCGATACTGTATACATTTTATCAATTTATTCTTCAATTTGAATAATATGATTCTTCTCCAGGAAAATTTGAAAAATGTCGGTGCCGAGATGGCGGACGAGATTCGTGATAATAGTCGATTCAAAATTGGTATGTAACTGTTTGTGGGGTCAGAGATAATGAATTTTCTGTGAAAATTCATAAATTCAAGATGGCGGACAAGATTTGTTATTATGATCAGATTCGATTCAAAATTTGTATGTGGGGGTTTTTTGAATTCTATGTCAAAATTCATGAATTCAAGATGGCGGCCTAAGATGGTGAACGAGTTTTATGGTTATGGTCAGATTCGATTCAAAATTGGTATATAGGGGTTTTCGGGGTCGGAGATTTTGATTTTTATTAAAAAACAAAATTATAGTTTAAAAAACTAAAGAACGTGCTTTACTTCCAACATGACTAAAAAGTTTAAAATAATTGTCAATGTAATTACTCAAATGCAAAAAATAGTGGGGTTCTTGACTTAAGTTTTCTCGAGCTTTTGAACGCTCAGTAATGTAGAGTTGAAATCAGTAATATAAGAAAATAGTTTGTAAACACCCACGCTTTTTCACATTTGAGTTATTACATTGTCAATAATTTTTTACTTTTCAGTCCATGTTGAAAGTAAAGCGTGTTCTTCATTTTTTTTTAACTTTTTTATTCACTTCATGGCGCTTCACAGGTTCACGAATCTTTTGACATTATTTCCTAATGATGTGGAATAAAACGTCTGCATATATTAAGTTACAAAATACCAGACATGGCAACACTGTCGGACGCCGAAAGTATTCTATTCGTCCAATAATCATACGGGGGGATGTAGTAAGGATAGTACAAAGTAGTGTATATTGAGGGCGTTCAAATGATAGTATAATGAAAGGACGTAAAAAATATGCAGAATATATAAATCTAAATTGTGAGTGATCCAATACTAATATTTCAATATACTTTACATTTTTGTGCTCTTTGAACCTATTGCCACCTATTGAAGGCGGAATAGTTGAATATACTTCCTCGGACGCTGAAAGCGTACTGAATAGAAAGACGCTAAAAAGATAAATAGATGTATATATATATATACGCTTTCAGCGTCCGAGGAAGTATATTCAACTATTCCGCCTTCAATAGGTGGCAATAGGTTCAAAGAGCACAAAAATGTAAAGTATATTGAAATATTAGTATTGGATCACTCACAATTTAGATTTATATATTCTGCATATTTTTTACGTCCTTTCATTATACTATCATTTGAACGCCCTCAATATACACTACTTTGTTCTATCCTTACTACGTCCCCCCGTATGATTATTGGACGAATAGAATACTTTCGGCGTCCGACAGTGTTGCCATGTCTGGTATTTTGTAACTTAATATATGCAGACGTATTATTCCACATCATTAGGAAATAATGTCATGAGATTCGTGAACCTGTGAAGCGCCATGAAGTGAATAAAAAAGTTTAAAAAAATGAAGAACACGCTTTACTTTCAACATGGACTGAAAAGTAAAAAATTATTGACAATGTAATAACTCAAATGTGAAAAAGCGTGGGTGCTTACAAACTATTTTTTTACGTTACTGATTTCAACTTTACAATACTGAGCGTTCAAAAGCTCGAGAAAACTTAAGTCAAGAACCCCACTATTTTTTGCATTTGAGTAATTACATTGACAATTATTTTATACTTTTTAGTCATTGTTGGAAGTAAAGCACGTTCTTTAGTTTTTTAAACTATATTTAAAAAACTATTTTGTTTTTTAATAAAAAATCAAAATATCCGACCCCGAAAACCCCTATATACCAATTTTGAATCGAATCTGACCATAACCATAAAACTCGTTCACCATCTTAGGCCGCCATCTTGAATTCATGAATTTTGACATAGAATTCAAAAAACCCCCACATACAAATTTTGAATCGAATCTGATCATAATAACAAATCTCGTCCGCCATCTTGAGTTTATGTGTGAAAATTCATTATCTCTGACCCCACAAACAGTTACATACCAATTTTGAATCGACTATTATCACGAATCTCGTCCGCCATCTCGGCACCGACATTTTTCAAATTTTCCTGGAGAAGAATCATATTATTCAAATTGAAGAATAAATTGATAAAATGTATACAGTATCGGAAACTTTTCATCTGGGGTATAGACAGAAATCTACGCGAGCAAAAAGGAACGCAATGATGTGATAATACCACATAATTAAGAGAGACGTACTACCGTGCGCCTCTCCTGTTACCCCACCCGACGCATTAACGGACCACGTGGCAATGCAACACACCACACACAGATCACGTCGATATCCCTTCATCGAGGGAGTAGAGGAAAAATTGTAATGCTCTCTTAACATATAACAAGCTATTCTTTACGCTCTCATGAAACTACCATACCCAAGATGAAAACTTTCCGATACTTATATATAGAAAGCCGCCCAAAGTTTTCGAATACGAAAGTGGCAATAAGCTTTTGAATCTAACTCAAATCTCAAGAAATTACTTTTTACTTTTTAGCGCCTTCGAATAAAAGCTTGTCTTTAAATTTTTTTTTTAATTATATCATTCTGTGCTTTTTAGTTAGTACGCATTGATCTATGCATTTCAAAGAAAGCATGGTTATTACAGGGGCCGTTTCCTGTGAGTTTTGAACTATCTAGCTCTTCACTGAGGAGGCCACCTAAATATTCACTCGTCCGCCATCATATGAATTTTAGCAAATTATTCATGATCTTCGACCCCTAATACCCCACGTACCAATTTTGAAGAGAATCAGACCATGATTACAAAACTCGCTCGCCGTCGTGGATTTATGAATTTTGATAAAAAATCTATAATCTCCTACCCCAAAAACCCTCTCCTATCAATTCAGAATCGAATCGGACCATAATCACAAAACTCGTCCGGCATCCTGGAACCGCCATATTGAATTCATGAATTTTGACAAGAAAATCATAATCTACGACCCCAAAAACTCTCACATACAAATTAAGAGTCAATCGGACCATAATCACAAAACTCGTTCGCTATATTGGAGCCGCCATATTGAATTTATGAATTTTGACAAAAATTTCATTATGTCCGACCCCAAAAACCCCCACATACCAATTTAGAATCGAATCGGACCATAACTACAAAACTCATCCGCCATATTGGAGCCGTCTTTTTTAATTTTTCTCTAACGAAAATTTCATAATGCATTGTCACCGAAATTATGAACACCTGTCAAATTTTGAATCAGACGATTAGAAATGTCTTATATTTGACTTGCAAGATTTGATTAGAAACGCACAGACACCGTGACAGGTGAAACTAAATAAAAGCTTGTATTGTAATGAAAATGGAGTTATTTTCCGTTTAGTATGCAGTATTCAAGTCTACCTACTATAACATACATTTTGGGTGTGGTGCATATCTCGGTGTGATATTCTAGAAATACAAGAAATACTCAACCAGATGTTCAAAGTGAAATCTCACAAGACTTCCATAAAAAAAATCAAAATGGTGTTCAGGGTCGCCATCTTGAGATATATAACAATAATATAGTTTTGTCAATCCATTGGGGGGCATTTACGATCCAATAAAAAATTGATAAAGTTGTATGATATTCATTTGATTTTTTTCATATACAAATTACTATTTTCGGCAACCGTCCGGGAAGAACCTACGTTCTGGACGGTTTTTCTTTCAGAAAGTAGCACTTCCCGCTCCAGTCCAGGAAGTACGTACTTCCCGGACTAGGCTGAGAAGTGCTCGAATTTTAATGTGAATATTAATCTGAATAAGAATTAGAATGTTTCTCTTAGTACCTATCTTCTGTTCAAATTTCAATATATAATACAAATAAAAGGACTAAAATGTTCGAAATTTTGTCCTACAAAGAAATATAATGAATAAATTATTCTAAGAGCCGGAATATAGGTCGACCTTCACCCATCTGTTAACCGGATGAAACATACTTTTTATAGAGCTACATAAATATACAAATACATCTATAAAGGCTTGCCTACCAAAATATGGTCCATACTATATAACGTGAGTTTAAAAAATTTGCACCATATGGAAAACTTTTTTATTATCGATTTTTCAGAAAATTTTAATCCCCATAAAAATTAGTGCATGGCAGACTACTTGCATATCTATGAGTTGTCAAAATTTCAAATTTCCAGTGTACAGGGGAGAACAAAAAATAGGAATTTTGATCAGGTGTAAACTACCCCTTATTTTTGACATTATAAAAAGTGCATTCAAAGAGGTTATTTAGAATTGAAAACAATATTCAAATTTGGAATCGCAGCCATGGTAGTTTACTCTTGATCAAAATTCATTTTTTTGTCCCCCCCTGTACACCGTTAGGAAATTTATAATTTTTATAACTCGAATACAAGGATTCCGCAATGCACCAATTTTTATGAATATTAAAATTTTTTGGCCCGAATCGATAATAAAAAAGTTTCCATGTGGTGGCAAATTTTTTAAACTCACTGTGTATAGTTTGGACTACATTCAGATAGGCAAGCCATTAAAGGTATATTTGTCTATTTATTAAACTTCATAAAACGTACGTTCCACGGTTGCGGAAAAAATAGTGTACGCAACACGTCTGAAAACAGTTTTTTTGGACCCGCTGTGATTCAACAAAGCGTACAAGTTATATAGACAAGGGGCTTCATTGTCTGCTGTGAAGTTTCTCATATCTAATCCTTTTAGAGGAAAATCAATAGTGACCTTTTATTTTTCTCTAAATTTTTCTGTTTGAGAAAACCTTTTTAAATGGATTACCAAAATTTTTGGGAATTTATGAATCAATAGAGATTTTGTGCTTTTTCTTCTTCCTGTGCAAATCGAACATGTCATACTAGATACATTTTGCATTTCATCTTGAGTACAGAACTAAACTATTCTTTTTCGGAAACTGAACTCAAATGTTGACTTTTCGTTAAAATCTCAGTAAGCGAAGTGACTCTTTGTTGTTCTAGAACGTAAAAGACGTACAGTTTTGTACATAAAAGAGTCGTACAAGGCATTGCACTAATTGCGCTGAAAAAATGTTAAAAGCGCGTTACTAACCAAAATAGTTTGAATTTTGACACTACTTGTCAAAGTCGATAAGAAGTTCAATTAAGATTGACTCACAATAGCTTCGTACAGCAATAACTGCTGTACGACTTTTTTATGCACACAACTGTACGATAGTCATGCAAAAAATATCACCTAGATATTTCATTTTGCTTCAAACACGAAATGTCAATTAACAATAACAGATACTCATTTATTAATTTTTTATTCTCATATTAGTTTTAATTCGAATGCAAAATACTGTTGCGTCCTCGAATGCGAATTTTCTTTCATCGTGTATTCATTGTTACCCCACTGAGTCCATCAACGATAAATGAGACCACGTAGAAACCTCCCGAATACAAATGGTGTGTTGCCAAGTGTCCGGACGCTGAAGAATCTCAGAATGTAGTCCACAATAAGTATACAGTATGCGTTTGTAGCGCTGCAACGGACATGACTTGAACTACACGTGAATATATTTTGATCAACTTGTGATACTTTAGCGTCCACATGATGGCGAATATGTAACTCCGTCAAAGTCACAGTGAAACTCACGACCACAGACAGTAATCTGTCAAATACGGAGGTTCGAAAGTAAAATGATAGAGGTCACTAGCAGTTCTTTCACACGAAATAATAAGGGATTACATTTGAGCGTCCGTATACGGACGCATAAAGGTGGGGGACGCTGAAACATATGTAAATTTAAAATGTATGGACGCACAAATGATAGAAAGATATATATATATATATATATATCTATTTATATATATTTTCTTCTTTTAAGTACATGAAACATATGTCATTTGTCTGTTTCCTAACCAAGATGATATACACGTGCTTGAGTATGTCCACACGTGGAAATTATCCATATAAATTTTAAAAAATGTATATTAATTGACTAATTATTTTAATTATTGGCCTTTTAATGTTATTTTATCATCAACTTCATGTTTCCCTTTCGATAATTGTTGTATTACTTTCATCACATCTTTTTGCAATCAACCTCAAAGACACAGTAAGTATAGCCGTTACTGGGTTTCACTCCATTTTAGTATATATTCGCTTATTAATTGTAGCTTCCCTGAAGATGACAGTAACCACTGTTGAAATATTGGAAATATAGGAAATATAGTGTTAAAAGAGTACACGTTTTGCTTGCTGCTTACCCAAATAATCTTTCCAAATTGCATCCTAACTAGTCAGCAAAGACTACCGTTCTACTATATATATATATATATATATATATATATATATATATATATCTGCAAACTCATATTCCTGCTCTCGGAGTGCAAAGCTCATATCTGTAAGACGGCCGAGCCGGAGCCCTTTACGTCGTGTCTACCTAGACCTCTGAAGATGGTAGACATCAAGGGAATTGGACAGATTCTTTGATTAGATAAAAGCAGCGTGAAACGTCTCCATTATGTAATGAACGTCGTTCGTTCGCTAGACGTCGTATGCAGAAATGCGCGCACGGATGGATTTCTGCGGAATTGCGTCGGAAATGAAACGATTTTGTGGAATTACAGTCTCGGTTGTTGGTAGCGATATTGGATAACCTTGTTGCATTTTTGCACGCTTGCTGTTAAGTTTACGTAGTGGAAATAATTGAAAATACAACACAGAAGAAACGAACAAATAAATGTATCGGCGGCACGCACGTGTGAAGTTCTCCACAACTACAGATGTACATTGGGAGAAACTTAATCGGCTGGTAAAATCCCTGTTTCTAGTTCAAATGACGATGTAGAGCATTACCAACTTTGCCCCGTCTCATATGACACTACAATTCAGTTGACAGGGATGATCTCATGTTTTTCTCACCATTTCTATGGGAAAGATTGTGTTTATTTTTTGTCATTAATTTCAGGTGGTGACTCCTTGTCACATTTTATGAAAAAAGTTCATAAACTTGCTTCGTTTCCGAGTGACAGGGTGTCCAAAGTTTAATGAAAAATTGTTTTTTTTGTGAATTACTCAAAAATCTTTTTGCTTATTCTGACTAAATTTCGTGTGTTGGTTAGTAGTAACAAGGGGCTTCTTTTGACGAAATTAGATTTTGAATTTTAATTCCAGTGGCGTCGCAGTTGAATCCCCGTTACTCGGACACACGATTATATGAACTTTTTTTCTTAAAATGTGACAAGGAATCACCTTCTGAAATGAATGGCATCATTTAAGATACACCCTGTGTATATATAGCAAAATAGGCTCAAAATTCTTTCAGATTCGTGATCAGGACCACCAACTTACCATACTGATATAATTTTTTTTCCTAAAAACATTTGAGTCCTGAAAAATCCGAATCTATCTCACTTTTCATGGAAGCACCCCCGTAACTTCCGTACTAATTGAGGTAGAATGATAAAACTCTCAGGACTGACGAAAATGCTCGAAATGCACCTACCGCATAAATTGTATTTACCTAAGTGATATACACTGCCCGCCACTCGCGATGGAACCAACCATTTTCACGGTAAAACATACTGGACAGCAAAATAGGCTGGAAAATCTTCCAGTTTCGCGATCAGGTTTCCCAACTCACAATTGATACATATATTTCCTAAAAAAATTCCACTCCTGAAAAATTCAAAATTGTCTTACTTTTCATGGATGAAACTCTCACGACTGAAGGATATGCTGGATATGCACCTACCGGCTCAATGATGTTGTCATAAGTCACGAATCTTGAGGAATTTTGATATTTATTGTAAAAATGAGTTGTTTCATCGCGAGTGTCGGGCAGTGTATAGCATTTTGGCCAACACCATTGAGACGGTAGACGAATTTTCATAATTTCCATCAGTCCTAAGAGTTTTCCACCTCGATAATTACTACGGGTGCTTCCGTGAAAAGTGAGACAAATTCTGATTTTTCAGTACAAACATTTTTTCAGAAAAAAAAAGCGTATCTACAGTGAGCCGGGGGTCCTGATCACGAATCTGATGCCTATTTTGCCCCCTAGTATTTTTTACCGTAAAAATAGCTTGCTATATGTTGAGAGAGCATTACAATTTCTCCCCGACTCACTCAAGGAAGGAATATCGACGTGTGCGGTGTGCCGCATTGCCACGTGGTCCTATAATGCGTCAGGTGGGGTAACAGGAGAGGCGCACAGTAGTGCCTCTCTCTTGTTTGTGTGGTATTATGAGTAGGTTTGATGAAGTAACGCCAAGGAATATATTCATATCCCATTTGAGACTAATACCTCGCACCTTTCTCAAGACAATCATTAATAATCAGAATCAAGGAGACCGGTAAACAAATGCTGAGGTTTATTCCGTGTATGGTGTATTTTACCGAATTTCTTCTTCATGAAACGTTTCTTTGTCATTTTGAAACCATCAATACTAAAACCAGACGAGCAATTTTACGTTTCATGTTGTAGCTATCGTGTTCTGTTTCTCATTCTAATTGGAAAAACTTCAACGATTGCTTGGGAAGTGTTTTTGACATCGACGTAAAAGTTTTTGAAATATTTCCAAGCATTAATGAGAATTCCGAAGTTTAATTTGGCTGTTTGTGAGTCATTGATTATAATTTTCGTTAATTATTATGAAAGGTACAACCTGAAATTAAATTTAAATGTTATGAATAACCCTTGCTCCAGTTCTTTTCTGCGATTGTATGTTTAATGAAAAATCCTTTAAATTGGAATCAAAAGCCCTGTAATTCGAATTACGTCAGAAAGTTATTTCGCCAATGAATAATTCAACGGGCATCTCGAAATGCAAATTGAACAGTTTCAGTCCACATCGTAGTGTATTTAATACCTATAATGAAAACTTTTCCCTCCATTCCATATCCAAATGGAAAGTAACTAGCACTTCGTTTTCAGACTGAGGCACCTTTGCAATGATTGAATGCGTTATGAATTACAGTAATCGAGTTTAAATAGTTTCAGTAGTTTTCATATGGGACACTAAATTTTGAGTTTGAGGAGTTCCAGAATTTTTGCTGGAGAATATCAAATACATGAAATCGATCGAGGACAAATGAATATTGCTTGTCCAAAAATGTAGTTTTGAGTAAAATCAATTTATAGATTTATCAATTTATGTTTTTTCTACAGTCTTGATTGGGTTAAATCCCATCTCGAAATTATAGATGATATGAACAAATAAATATTTTCTTTATTGATTGCAAATTTAAGTGCGTGGAAATTGAATACATACATTTTGCGAGGAGTAATCATTTAGTATAATTGGACCAGAACGAACTAACCTTACGGAGAAACACATACATTTTAATATCTATCAGATGTAGTTCAATGCCGTCGTGGTATTAGCCAAGGAAGTAGTTGTTTTTTTGGCAGATGTTTGCCTCATATTTTCCACATGGTGGAAATATTTGGAGAGAAGGGTATTCGACATTTTCGATTTTACTATTTCATTTAGGAATTGTAGTGACACCCATATTCAAGTCATTCCTTAGAAGGATGAAGAAAGCACTTGCAGATTTGTTCTGGTAAGAGCTCGCCAGGATTTTTTTGTTGGATTCCTACTGACGAAAATTCCTAATGTTTAAGATTTTGCTCGAAGAATGCTGGATTTTATGAATTCACGGTTCTAATCTGAAAAGAATGTATTTTAATATTTCTGAATTCTTGGTACAATTTTTGCGTAAAAAAAAGATGTGTGGTAAGTAATATGTGCCACAAAGGGTGAAGTCGTTGATTGAAGGGAAAATCATTATAACCGTATATAAATGACTGCTTGGTTATGCTTGGTTGAATTGAATTGAATTGATATGCGATATCTGCCACAAAACAAAAAGTCGTTTATTGTTCCTTCAGATTGAAGAAACTCAAATACGAGCGCTTTTATCGAAATATTATCTATCGAATTCGTAGCTTGCACAAATCTCCCAACTTAGTGTTTTATATGGTACCTGTGATCGTTTATAATCGGCAAGAATGTCCGCGAACTGAACGTATATTTGAAGTGTAACATATAGGTTTATTTTGGGTTAACGAAAAACGTCTTTTTAAAAATAAAACATGACGAATCAAATACGTATACCAAATTAAATAATTAATCGTATCCAACGTGTTTCAAATTAAACCATAAGACGGATTTTTCTGAGAGCTTCGCTATCGGTCTCGCGTTTAAATATTCTTGCGCGAATAAAATGCTTTCTAAAACTCTTATACTATTGGTAACTATCATTAGAAAAAATAAGCGTTATTAATGAAATATAACATTAAAATATATACTATCTGTTGAGTTTGATATATTTAAAGACTTTAAATATAGTATTACAACGTTCTGTTTATTATTGTTTGTTTTAACTACGCCGTAGCTACGTTTTATAAAGTTTTGTCAACAAAAACTGAGATCGACACAAATTCAAAATAAACGATATCGAATATTTCGATACAGCTGAACATTTTCGAACTTTTCACAACCTTCATCACCTCTTTGAGAAACTATTTTCGTCGCTCCATCTACTACTTCGGCCTATTAATTTAGCCCGATATTTCATTTCGAAACAACGTTGATGGCTTCCAGAAATTGAATTACTTTATATCAAAATGGTAGTCGGAAACTCGGCGACAGAGGCAAAACATCGGAATACTTCACTAATTATCTTGTTGAAGGTATCGTGTTACCTACTATAACTCGAACACAACTTCCCAGGTATTAGGTTTATCGTCGCTATAATTGAGTTGTTTTAATTAAGAACTTCACATTTCGTGTACCTAGTTGGCAGGTTTGTTTTCTATAAAGTAACTTCAGTAGTGTAACTCGTTTGTAATAGACCCGAAAATAGGTATAACGAAATTTTAATTATGCGTGGGTTGGAAAATTATTCGCGAATTTTGTGCAGAATGCTGGTAATAATGCGGTGGTCTTGGGCCCCCAATGCAACTGACCTAATTCGTTTTCGTATGAATCGGTTACTGTATCAACAGATTTGGTATCCATTACATCAGAGTAAGGATTTCCCGAAGAGAAAAAAATAATCGAAAATCTTATAGATTTCTCGATGTTGTAACGTGTCAGTTGGTTCGTTAACAAACTGGCTATGCTCCGCTCGCCCTCGCGAATACCTACCAGTAATTCGTATATTTTCTGTGACTCGAGTTCATAATTCATATAAACCAAGTCAATAAATAGAACAGAAATCAGCTAGGTGCTCAGGCATCAAATCAGGTGTTTCTTTGCCACTTTCTTACATCCTCTCCGCACTTTCAAATTCCATTAAAACTTGCAAATATACGATGAGTCGCTATCATTACCACCACCTGACAAACCACCTTCGTCGTCTTACAACTCCTTGTATATTTGTGTGGAACCCTTGTTAACAATGATTCTAGTACGAGGCACATTTTGGGATGGACATCCTTTGGGAGGCAGAAGTACTTGTGGGGGGCCTGCACGTTCAAGGCACATCAAGGCCTGGACATTTCTAGTTCGAGGTACATTCTTTTGAAAGACTGTAGTCTAGTTGGAGTTTCTTGTCGAAGGCCTAGATTGTTCTAATAGGAGCTCGTCACGTTCGAGAGACTTAAATCCTGTTGGAGTTCTAGTTGGAGGGCCTGAAGATTGCTCTGGGAGCTTTACGTTCGAGTTGTAGTCAAAGATTTACTTTGAAGGCTGCAAATAAATACCGTAACCATGAAGAAAAATATGGTATAGTAAGCAGTACATTAACATTGTTACGATAAAAAATATTATTATTAAAGCTCTTTCATAAACTAAAAGTAAGATGAACACTCTTGTTAAACGGTGAATACCAATTTATCTAATGAAGCGTAAACAGAGACGAATCTATGGCGACGTATACAGCAAGGTATCCTTTGAAATTGAATCAATTCAATTTATCAGAGTACTTGTTTAATTTTTACCCTCAAAGTAATCGATCACTCTGTGAATCGAACTCTGGCAACATATAGTTATTTCTCAATTCCTTAAATAAACGAAAGAGAAACGAAGAACGTAGTGAACAGCAAGAGGTAAGTTGAACAAATACTGCTGAATGAGTTCGGCAAACACGAACATAATTGATATAAACTTTTTCGTCTTTTATTCTCTCCTCCGCTAAAACGTTTTACTTGAGCTGATATATTTGAATGTCGAGTCGTGTACTCTGCGAGACTGAAAATGCAAAGCGATTATTAATAAAAAAACCAACATCAAATGCGAAGGTTTCTTAAATGGACTTTTGATTAAAATGAATTCGGATGGCTTGTGTCTGTATGAAAGTGATCCTGGAGTTTCTCTCAGGCATATTTCCCAAATGGATATTTGATTCAGTTTATATTATTGAACTTCGGGATGAATTTCTTGATGTGAGTTTTTTTGATTCGTTATGTTTATCAAATCTTTAACGCAGAATAAACTCGTGTTAACATGACAGCAGGAGTTGTGACAGTGTGTTCAACAGTAAAAATACGAGAGCTTTTTTAATCAGGTTTTTCTGGACTTCCTTTGCCCAAAAGAAACAGAAATTCAATTCTCTGCAATTTTATGATTCACGACGTTTCGGCTATTAACATCTATAGCCGTTATCGAGCGTATGAATTCATACACACTGATTTCAATCGAACATTCTATGTACAAACGGATTCCTCGTCTTATGAAGTTGGAGGAGCCGTCTTAAGTCAGAACTTGAAGATGGTAAAAAGGTAATAGCGTATTAGCCTCGATAACTGACAGATCAGTAGAGAAAATGCAGTTAGTTTCAAGGAGCAAGAATGTCTAGCTGTCATATGGGCGATGGAAAAAGTCCGGCATGTCCTCGAAAGATACCATTTTGTCGCCATCACGGACTGTCATTCGTTGCAGTGGCTTCACAACTTGAAAAATCCTAGGGTGCGGAGATACTATTTCTTGGGGGTTTTCCGTTTTGTTTTTCCTGTATTTTTTTCTGTATTTTTACCGTTTACCGATAGGATGATTAAAGATTTCGATAATTTTGATTATGCAAAAACTGCGGATCATTGGTTTCAAAAGATGTCAGCCGAAATAAAAAAAAGATCATTTACATTTTTGTCGTCTAATTGCAAGCTTTATCTTGGATAACTCGCATTCCTGTATAAATAAATCTAATGACAGTGTTATGTTCGAAGTTACTAATGACCTTTTATAACATGAATTATAGTAATTAGTATACAAAAAATGTTTCAAAGGTCATCGGTTTGCAGCTTGACGAGTTACCAAAAAGATATCATATCATGGAATCGTACCTTGTTCGACGATTCTATTATTTTCTTGAAGGAAACAGAATCACATCAACACGATTACTCACTTGTGTGCTAAACAGGCGTGGTCATTACAAAAAATGTAGATCGAGCTTCCTCGAATACATTCTTTCCTATGATTACCACACGTTTTGCCATGTTAATGTTGTTATGTAATTGTTTTTCTGTGCATTTCGTTAAGTCATGCTCTAGAATAGGCGATTGATGCTAAGGTCGAGATTGTGATGGGAAGAGGAATTCATTTTGCAATTTATAATCGTATGCATCTAATTGTTTCTTGGAGAATATATTTGCAATGATTGAACACCTGTGTGGTTGTTTTCAAGGCTGTACCGAAGCATTGTTGACTTGAAAATATTATAATAATGATAATTGCTTTTATTTCCTCGGAAAATACGAAAAGTAAGATATTATTTACAGTACTAGTGAAAAAATGTCAAGGGATGGTTCTTCACATAAGTGGCTGGTGATCTCCCACTGAGTCCTTGTTCATCTTATCTGAAATTTATATAAGCCTATCATATTGGACATATTAATAGAAAGAGTTGGATTTTTTGGAAGTAGTTATATATATTTTTTAATGAGCATTCAAGGTTGCATGGTGTATTAATTTCAGTGTACTTCAATGAATTGAGGTAAATATTGAAACTTTCATTCGTTTTTGAATCAAAACATAAGACGAGAATCGAGTATTCAGTATGCAGTTTCAATTAGTTGTAACAAAAAGTACTATAGTGAAGTAGCAAATCCTATCGTATCAGTTCATTCACTTGAATATAAACCTTCAAAATTCGCCTTGCCTAGTTCTGTATGTAGAGCTGCATATTGCGAATGTCATCGTCGAGTTGTTGCAGGATTTATTTTTCTTTCGCTACAGAACACACTCTTATCAAACATTCAAACGGAAAATAAGAAAATCTGAGAAATTCGGAAGCCTCGATTTTTTCTAAATATATGAAGAACGGCGTAAAACGAGACTGGAAAAATGGAATATTTCAAGCTTAGGGTCGTCTTGTGGGAAGTACTTATGTAGAGGATTTTCCAGCCGACTTCCGAGTAACCCCATGTCTTGTCAAAAGCAGGAGCAACTCGTGATAGGGAGAAATCGATGAGTGGATTATGGGAAAGTGAATCCGTATTCGATTGCTTTTTCTCGTTTCGTTTTTCACCTGTGTAGTTTCGATGATTTTTTTTCGTGTTGCGCGTATCAAGTAACGCAATAATGATTGTTTTGATATCTCCTATATAGAATTCACCAATTATTTCTTTATCCGCGCCCACTTACTGCGGAACTTATATCAATTACTTCTTTCGGAGTATTTTAGGATTGTCGCGTTGGCATTTCTAAAAATATCATTCTTGTCCAAGACCAATCGAAGGCAACTTCCTCTATTTAATACGCTTTCATTACATGAATTCGAACAAAGTCCGAAAAGTGTGCCGGAGAGTTTCAAATGAAAAAAACGAAAAATTTCGACAAAGTCGAATTCTCCTTCTGTCCCACACTATCCCACAAAGTTGAAAATTTTAGGCAAATGCCTGACTGGAAATGACCATCTGCAGACATGCCATGTTTCACGGCTTGTTTACCACTTACCATTGTCAATTAATTTTTACTTTTTAATCGGAAAGTGAAAAAATTACCGCTCATATAGAGGGTGCTTCCCGTATAGTATCCGTATAGATCTTTCGAATTTTCGTTCCATCGTTGCATTGAGATTATATCACCCGACACGTCGCATTCCACGTTTTGTATTCCCGGAGGCGATGCGCATTTGGTACGGTAGTCATCAATATTTATGAAAGCGTAGGTCCTGTATCACAGTAGGGCGTTTAGATTTTGTTTTTGTGGTCTGGATTACGCCCACGCTCCGAGTTTCTGTTGTTACCGCTTGTTTCTGGGTGCGTATCATGCAACGTGTTTCAGAAATGAAATCTATGCTGAAAATTCAATTTATTTTTGACAAGGTTGACATAAGACTAGATAGAGACTAACTTCTCGGAACAAGCCTGGAACACCACACGTTTTAACCCCTTATGAGTATATAGGATTATTATAGCTTATACAGAACATGGACAATACAGTATTGCTCCGTTCCTCCTAACCGTGAGACAGAAGCTGGTGATTTAAAATAAGCTTTTAGTATTACTTCCAGTAGGACAGAAAGTTGGAATATATAAAGTTGGTGTCTAACGAACTATCCGTGAACGCAAACTTATTGTTAAAAATACGTCAAAATAATTTCTCCGTAAACACCGCAATGCAGCTTAAAGCTAGTTTCTTGTCTGCGTTTCTAAGATGTGTCTAGCGACTATAGGTTTCATCGACGGAAGGCAACATATTCGTACTATATATATATATATATTGAATATCTTCTATGTTAGGTATCTGGTTTCTAAAGACGTCACCGTGTACGTTCATATCTAGCCGAAGTCATTAGTCTTTGTAATAACGTCCCGACTCTCCTATTACATCCATTGTTGTAAATTACTCGATTTGTAACGCATTTTGAGGTCAGTAATTATGGTTTAATAATTCCCATGATGCGGTTTGTAGTTACTGCACATACCAGGTTATTATGTTAAGATCAAGGCTAGGAGCGACACAGATATAATAATTTCTGGAGAGTTTGAGTTTTCTCTCTTTGGGTGCAACATCTTTCCATTTTTAATGTTTCTGATCAAAAGACTCAAAGTATAGGAAATTTTATATATTTGCTACCATTCAATTTTTGGTTCATACAAGAAGAATTGCATTTGTTATGAAACTTCGTTATTGTATAGACAGACGATTTGATCTTCACAAACTTTAATTTAACTACGATAAATCAACTCCTGTAGAAATGAGCCCGTTTAAATATGATGTCCGAGTCATTTTGACACCGATAAAAAAGGTGCGTCCTTTTCATGACAGCAATGATTTTTCAGTATTGTTGACACAGTATGAATCAAATTTCAAAACTTAAACTCAAAATTGTTCTTTCGTTGAAGGAAGGATTGTATCCGATAAAAAACGCTATTGTGTTTTTATTGTTGACATGTTTAGCATTAATGCAGGTAGGGTAGGTTGGTAATTATAATCATTAACCGTCTGGTAAAGGGAGTTTTAATTTGTAATTGGATGTACGTAGCTCGTGGTATAGTCACTTGAGGAACCTACTGTGAAAGAGAAACATGTGGTTAAAAGAAGGTTTGTGAAGATCAAATCATTTTATCGAGATAAAAATTATTGAAAACGTTAAACTAAACTACCGAATTTACACATCAAACGTAGAAGAAGAGGCAGGAAGCCATGTACGTCAGTGCTCGAGAGATTCTGATTGGTCACTTTCGGCCATGTTCACGCCATCCCAAACTTCATAAAGACACTGACGTCACAGCTGAAGAGCGTTTGAATTTACACATATTAAAATCACGTTTTCAATATTGAATAATAAATCAGTTTTTAGAAATTTAGGGTGGACGAAAGGTTAAAACTATTTTGTTTACTGCCTCTCATTAAATCAGGTGAAAAAAATGAATATTTCAAGGTGCTGGAAATGCCTATTGCTGGGAACTTCAAGTAACGGCCGAATCAATCAGAAAAAAGAAACTTCGTTACTCGTGGATACAAATTACCTCTTCACATGTTCATGTGGGTCTTGATTGTTAGAGGTAATGGCAATATTATTTTATTGGACATCCAGTTTGAATTTTGTATCATTCTTTATTCGAATAGGACAAATGTATGAATATCGTATTGTTCCTAGCAATGGTGAAATTGCTGCCGTTTTATATCTTATCACGTTCGGAATAACGTTTCAGTCAAAACTATTTTTGTTATCACTCTGTAATGGATTCACACATTGCTTTGAGGGGGAATCTCACTCGACACTTGTTTCACGAATATAATTCCTGTTTAGAAGTTCTTGACGGTTGAGCGAGGGGAAACATCAGCGGCTGTGTTTTCACAAAATTAGCTTTCATTTTTATGCTGTGTGTGATTTATAACGGCGTTTAAAACATTCTGTGATTTGCGCTTCTTGAAATTATCCAACGTGTTTATTATTGCCGTGAAATTGTTTTTCTACGTGTAGGTTGGTGCTTATTGATCTTTGGTAAATATTTGTTCCATAACTTTCGTTCCGTGCAGATTTATAGCTCCGGTGAGTTCATTCTATGTGGAAACGTGCATTTTATCTGGATTTAATTAACTGGAATATTCGTGGGTGGGGTATGAGTATAAACGATTTTTTTCTCATGTTATATGCCTTTTTGTAGGTATGAAGTGATTGATTGTATATAGTCAAAATATATGCTCAAATAACATTCTCAAATTTTTATTCATTCGTTTGTGTTGTGAAACAGTCCGCCTGGTTTCGGTAAGTGGAAATTTTCAATCAGGAAGTGAAGAACAAGCAGTCGTATGGTCTTGCTAAAACGTTCCCTCTGGGAAGGAGTTTTTCGATCGGGAACTGAAGAACCAGCAGTCGTATTATCATGTCGAAATCTGTCTTCAACGATTTCTTTCTTAATTTGGATATTCCTTATTATTCTAAAATACTCTAGTTTCAGAAAGTGGAAATTTTCAATCAGGAACTGATGAACAAGCAGTCGCATTGTCTCGTCAAAATCTGGCTTCAACGATTTCTCTCTAATTTTGAAGGTTTTTTTTTTGTCGAAAAACTATTATATAGTCGAAAATCTGAAAAATGTATCTGTATTTTATTCGCCACTCAAGTTATTTAAAATTTTCGCATCTGTCTCCGTTTTTGTCGGATATTCGAAACGGTGTTTACTGGAGTGATGGTTGATGTTGTTTTATTTGAAGATTCCGTATGTTGCCTGAAGCTATTTGGAAAGCTGTTGCCATGCCTTCTTATCCCGATTCACCCCTTGAAAACATGTTGCCATATTAATAACATGGTCGTGTAAGCTGTAGTTTATTTACTTCATCAGTCAAACTTTACAAAAGGGTCTGACAAAATAAAATACATTTGCTAAATGACATTAACCTTCAGATTTAATTAGAAGTGTTTCTTACATATTGTATATAATTGGATTTGTTGATATAAATACATCGAAAAGTTGAAGGAAACATTACAGACATACCGAACTTTTTTAGATGATTTTTTTCGAACAAATATTTCAAGATTAACCAGTCTGTCGAATAATATTCAGTAATTGCAATCTCATTTTTATCTCACCTTCAATAGTTCGTCTGAAAACCTTGTTCATCTTGATTCGTGATTTTATTTTATTTTTGTCTGTAATTATACCAGTTTCTTAAATTGAGTTCTTCAGAGATATTGACATTATTTGTATTGTTATATAACATTTTTATTTTTATTAAAACATGGTTCATACTAACATATCTTCGGCAGCAAAATTAAATTCAATGTGTCTTTTCTTTGTCCGGTTAAAAAAAATATTGATGTGTATGCTATCAGTTCGAATATAATATTGAATGTATGTTTAACTATCTAATATTTCATGTGCGTGTTGCTAATTTGAGAAAGTTCGTACTTTTTTCTGGTGATCATTTGAATAATTTTCTTCACTTCACTTTCGATTGGGTCATAATTTTATGTAACATATATTATTACCACTGGTATTCATCAAGTCGAATTGAATCGATTCGTCCATACCACTGACATATTTAAACTTCAAATAATTTTTGTGCCAACGGATAAACATTTGTTATTTTTAATCGTTTTTCCTAAATGTCAGATTATTTACCTTCAATAACGTTATTGATTCAATCATCATACTTCAAGCAGGATTTTATAAACGATTCTTAATCCATTCAAATGAACATGTTATTGAAGCCATTGAACAGATTTTTTTTTCTCTATATTGAATGACTTTCATTCAATAAGGTATTGTATGTGTAAAAGATACTCAGCATCGAAATAAGCTCATTGTCAAGGTCATTCGAATATTCTGTTTAGATAATTGTATTGTTCAGTATTTTGTATGCTATAAAGAAGTATCAGTTGTGGTGTATATCATATTAGTCTATGATTTTTTTTTCTATTTCAACCTTCTTGTTAGTCAAGTACATGTGTGATATCTGTCAAATTTTGTCGGATGGACGGACGAACAAATGAAAGGTCGGATATGAAATTCTTATGTTAAGAGCACAAGTGTAATTTTAAAATAGGTAAGATATAATTGTTCGTTTGTTTGAAAGTTTAAGACAATGATCTAAATTTATTACTTGTATTGCGAACTTCTATTGTTTGGGTTGTTTCCATGAGTACGACGTTTCAATGGTTCAGTATTTCCGATCGTTATTGAGTGTGTACTGACCGCCAGTGTAATGAGAGGAATATGTCTAGGTAATTAATTTTCTGAATTGCCATAGTTGAGCGGGGTAATCTCTATCGTTTGTGTTGTTCTAGAATTGGCCTGTTATTAAATACTGTTTTCCACACATTCTTAATTCTTTGGCTGAAAGCGCTTGGATGTATAGGGACTCTTTAAATTTTCGTTTAAACCAGTGTTCTTCCTTGTCTAAGACGTTGGCATCTTTCTGGTGGATGTGGTGGTATTCCGTCCAAGCGTGTTCTGCGACACCCAACTTTTACGTCTCTCCCCATTGAGTCCAGCGTTTGTGTTCGTCTACCCTGGTGCTGAACGGTCTTGTGGTCTCGCCGATATAGCGGCGGCTGCAATTGTATAATATTTGGTAAACGTAATTTTTCGAGTTTTCGCTTGAATTCGCAGGATTGTGTTTGGTTTCTCAATGTGTTTCCTCAGTGTTGGAGAAAATCATGAATCTTTGAAAATATAATGGATGTACTTCATAATTTACCATTATGTTTACAATACACAATAATAGGCAGCTAGTACTGTTAGGTACCTACATCAAAATGATCTTCACACATAGGTGTAGTATTTTTAGGTCCTATTAGGTCACTCCTCATTAGTTTTCACCACTTCCTTTTATTCATGTCATTTGGTAAATGAAAATAAAATTTTTTGGGGTTTTTAACTGTCGTGCTTTTACACATAGGAACAATACAATATTTGTAGTCGATTTTTTTTAATTTCATCCATCGTATACAAAAGACGACACGAACGGAGCAAATGACTGCACACCAATGAATTTGTAAGTGCTCTGCCGCCTCGTCCAGGTCCTGTGACGTCACACACTAGAGCGTCGCAAGTAATGAAATTCTCATTCCAAGCGGAACTTCAAAGTTTTGTTTCTTTTTACTTAAATTTTTATAATCAATCCATTATCAAAAAATTAAAACTTTCTCATGGTTCGTGTTAGTTATTTTTTATTTTTCATACATTCGTGAAAATTATTTCGGTCCCTGCTACAATATCCGTCTCCCCCCGAAATCACCTTTGAATTTTTTGGTAAACCATGTCCTTTATATCTTGACTTTATTCTAGGCTTCAGCTGCAATAAGAGATTATCTGAAATGTTGAATATGTATTTGATTGAAACGCTGTGTCCCAGCTCATCGCAGCGTGAGAGTCGCCATGAGTGAGTGCATCACTGATGTCTAATGTTCGAATTTCTAACAAAGACAGATATTAAACGGTTGTCTGGAGTTGGTGAATGGTCCACCACAATTCCGGTAGAGAATCCTTCCGCAAAGGTAATTTCTTCGACGAAATAGATTGAATGTCTCTCCTTCATTACAGTGAGTGCTCACCACCTCGTGAAATATTGATATAAAGGTGTGTGTCGACGTGAGAGAATTTAAATGGAATTGAATTTTTTCCGAAGGTGTAACTGCTATATAGCATGATACTGGAACTTGGTATCATTTTGTAATGAATTTTATTCAACGCAATTCCTACTTTTGAGACCGTTCAAACTGAATTAAGTATTGTGTATCCACCCTCTTATGTAACGAGCAGTCTCAAAATACTATATTGGCATTGTCCGCCGTTGTGGCGCGCTGGATTTGAAAATAATCGGGTCGAGCAGATTCGTAATTCACATTTACATATATGGCACATGGAAATCTTCAGCTTCGACGATGTCCATTACTAGTTTCCGTTCACAAAATTATTTTAATTTCATCAATTATTGTTATCACAACTTTTCTTAGGTGCACACGAACTGCAAAATTAGAATGGAAAGCACTTCATGGAACTACTCCTCAGTTGACACAGTTATCTATCTCTCCGTAGTTATTTTCAGACATGAAGGAAATCAAGATTCACGGATTCTCAGACGCATCTTTAGTAACATACGGCGCTTGTTTCTATCTGCGAGTACGTCTATAAGATCTCTTGAAGTTTGTTCAAAGGCAACACGTCTTCACATATTAAAAATATTCGTTTATATATTTTATCTCTGACCCCATTTTTAGAACAGGAAGAAATTTTGCGGGTAGGTGGTTGACTCAACAAATCTCCAATTCCTTCATGTTTATTTACAGATTCAGATACAGGTTAATTATGAGGGATGGAAAATAATGTTTGTTTTCAATTCCCCTGTCATTATAGTAAACTTCACAATAATGCATTAAATAAGGTTCGGAATAGAGTATACAAATATGGCTTGTCCTTGTAAATATTTTTATAATCCCAATTAATATTCAATTCAAATATGTAAAATAAAAAGTATTTTCTCTCACGACAACTAACATTTCTCTTATAGTTATTCGATAATAAATGAGAATACATTTTGTTCGAAATGTCAGAGAATATAAAATTAACATAATAACTACTATCATTCGAAAATATATCTGAATATATTTTTTTTGCATTAACATCAATCCTGGATCATGTTTTAATAGTTTTTCTTTGTTACAGGCAGACTAGCCATGAAGCGAGAAGCTGACGGTGATATGGGTTCCCCGCAAAAACGTTCACGGAGAGGAGATGAAGAAGTCCGTTTACTTATTCCTAGTAAGGTAAGTAATCCTCATGGTAATAATAGTATTATTGCACATGATGGGATGAAAAATATAACCTCCATGATCAATTCAAGATCATGAAAGATACGAGACAGATTTCAAAACGGTAAACGCTAATGAAAATCTGCTACGAACAATTCAATCTCAGAGACAGTAAAGTTTACTTAATACCTGTTGACCTACGATAAGTAAATATTTGGAACACGAATCGAAGGTAAATTTTCTTTATTTTGTCAAAAAAGACTGTGTTCAGTTTCTTATTTTTTATATGCTAGACAGTTTACTGTATTGGCATTCAAAATTAATTTCCACGCGAATAGACGGACCATTCGAACGTATTTTTGGCGGAATTTGTTATACCAATAATGACCATTGTTTCATTTTCTTACTGACTGAACGAATCCAGCATCAAGATTGACGTTGGGAAATGCAGATTGATTTAAGAAAAGGAATTATCTGTCAAATGAAATATGAAACTGGAACATTTTCTCTTACAATTAAATTTCCTAGTCTGGTCTAATTCCAATTAATTGAATAAAATTCTTGATTTGAAAAAGGGGTAAGTTTAGATATAAATACAAGGATATATTTTAAAATTCTCAGCCTAACCAGATAATCAATCATTAGTAATCCCTGGCAGTCCCAAAAAACTTGACCAAAAACTTTTCCATCAGATTTTCGAACACGAAACTTCTAATGTCTTGAAGAACCCAGAGTGTGTCAGATTTCATTCCCACTGACACTTTTAATGAGTTATTGATTGCTGTTAGGGTAACGCGATTTGTTTTATCCATGAAACCGGTGTATAGGCTAACTAGATATCAACATATCCTCATTGTTGGTTTGGTGGTAAGTTCGCCAAACGCTAGCTACCATAACAAAAGCTCACTTCGCTTGGAACACATTCTTGACATGATATACAGTTTTCTCTATATTCTTGAACTAATTTCGAGGATCTCATGACGTCCAATCAGAATTCCCAGGGATAATAAACGATTTGAATCGAGATAATAAAGTTGTTTCATGTTTTCTACTTTCATAGACAGTGGCACGTCATCCTCCGTGTCTTGTAGCGGGGACATTATTCCATCGGTTTGTCATATCTTGCAGTTTTTAAATGCAAATGTATATTTCCCAGAAGAGGGTCACGCGATCTGGGGTGAACAAAAACCAATGAAAAATACGCCGTACACTGGTTATTAATAAGGGAGATTCATGTACATTCAGCAGGGACAAAAAAAAACACGGAACGTTGCTTTCCACGGAATTGTTAATTTTCCCGCAGTCTGTTGGAAATTACGAATAATTGCAAAGTGAGGTGTAACCCGGTTGAATTGAAATCGGGGTCGGGGTGAAGAAAATCGATGTGTTCAATTATTAAACGACGATGGTTGTGACGTAACCCGAATGTTATTCAATCGTGGTTCACAGACCAATTTCTTGAAAATATTCTCCAAATTGTTGAAATGATTTGCGCGCCATACATGCGAAAGATTATTGATTTTATGAATTTTTGATGTATTAAACATAATTTTCATTTTTTTCGTTGAATTCATTTCAAATGCTTCAATGCATGCTTTATTTTTTGTCAAACTGCTATGGAAATTTTGAAAACGGTGAATGATGTAGAATTGGTTAAATTAGACAGAATTTGCGCATTCTAGAGTATTATCTAGGGGTTACTAAGCGGATTGGAAAGGGCTTTCCTAATGCCTATTTTTTACTACGCCTTTGGCTATTGCCTGGGACATGTATTTATTCAATTCGGTGTCCAATGCCTCTCCCTTAAATTCGTGCCTAGGATGGCCATCTATGCGTGGATTCTGGTTAGTATAATAATGTGAGTACTCCGTTTCTTTTTTCTAGATAAAAATATCCAAATAATTTAACAGAAAAACAGAATAACACTTGCCAGAATACCTTCTGCCTTTTCGTTGGAGTTTAACTCGACTATGAAACACTTCAGTTAGAGTGAGTGCCCATCGGCAAAAATTTTACTGATAGATAACAAACTTTCTGTATGGCTTCATTGGACATAGTCTCCAACGTTTTCCTCTGTATTTTTTTTTATTCGGGAGCTTTTCTCAAAAAAAAAAGTACTTAACATATTTACAGAATTGTAAAAACATATTTCAGTTTTTGGAAACGTTCTGTCTGTACTGGTACTGGTTATATAAGCAATATTTTCTGCTGTAAATAAACTGAAACGAACGATCATGTGAAACTTCGATTATAACTCAACTGAGATTCTTTTATCAACATCTAATTTATCCTTTTAGACATTACGG
Source organism: Chrysolina haemoptera (assembly GCA_958298965.1). Classification (NCBI taxonomy): domain Eukaryota; kingdom Metazoa; phylum Arthropoda; class Insecta; order Coleoptera; family Chrysomelidae; genus Chrysolina; species Chrysolina haemoptera. Next base: position 8,098,801 of record OY282595.1, on the reverse strand, counting down.
CCAATAAGTAACGGCTTGTCATGAAATAGGGTGTACAAAGTACTAAGCTCTCGCATCTAACTTTCGCGATTGTTATAATTTACAATGTGTTGAATGTTGGCTCTTCCATGGGAAAGTTTAGTCGATAATTTGAATTTGTGTGACAAGCGTCCGAGTCGTAACTTTGTTAGTAACTTCGGGACCAGTGTGTGTGTGTTCATGTGTTGAAACAATGGTTCACAGATCGGGATGAAGCCGCTCTTATACTGATTATTGTTCGAATATAATCGGCAATCGGTTTTAGTTTGTTGGCATTTGTTTTTGGCACGTTCGCAATGAATACACGTCGACGGTTTCGTTTGTTACACGAAATTGGTAACTTGATTTATTTGAATTAACGAATGGTACGGCTTCTTTGGCATAAAGTGATCCGTCACGTTTTCAAGAACGCTGTCGACTGTCGACTTTGAGCTCTCGAGTGACGAACGCCCTCCATGTTTTCTTCTTCTTTATTTGAGGAATGACTGACATTTTTACCGCGCCCTCCGAATGTGTCGGCTCCGATGACACGGCCCGACTGCGATAATCCTGCGAAAACCTACCATTATCATTTGCAGTCGAGGATAGTTAAAGCTTGTAGTCTGTTCTTTGCCATGTGATATAGAGCACGTCTTCCGATTGCTGTTGTCATTTGCAGTTTCGATGTCATCAAGTTCTGACACTTTTTTCCATTACGGACAAATCACTTAAATCAGACATACACAATTATTCTCTAGCCGCCACTGTTTATCCTTGATCAACGCTGCTCTACTATTTAACAGCACGTTGTCCTCGAGCAATCGGAGGCATATTTTTCATCTAACGATTGGTCCACCATGTATCTTATTTTATAAATTCGAATTCCTATTTTCAGGTTGCCGGTTCAATCATCGGTAAGGGGGGTTCAAACATTACGAAGTTGAGGAGTCAGGTCAGTATTTATATCAATCATCAAAGTAAATTCGCATATTATTTTATCCATGTTTGTTTCATTTTGATGATTCTCGAATAACTCGAATTGGATAAAATATTAGCGTCACTGGTCCATTGGATAACTGCAGTGATTTCATTACTTGTTTTTCAGTTGAATTGTAATTTTATCTTCTCACTTTCAGTAATCACATGTTTATGCAATGGATCAAATAGCTTAAAAACAATCTATAACATTATAACATTGACAGCACAGCTTATTTCAGTAAACTAGTATTTTCTCTCATGCCCCCTAACACTATGGAGTGGTATCCGTGTAACAGAAGGTGGTTTTTATTGTCAAATTGTCCTAGCCACAATTATTCACGAGTATTGAAGAATAACCTTGTCTCTTTCGCTTTAATACTCACACCACCTTCTCATAATAATTCACTAACTATAAATCCTCGAATGACTTGAGAGTTGATATTTTATGGGGATTTATTTCGAACCCTTTGTCTGTACTGTTAAATGTTGGGTGTTTTTATTTTTTTATATTTATTTATTTTTAATTTTTTTCGAAATTATTTTGTATTGCAGAGTCTTTGTTATATTATAATCATAGTCTATAGTTTCAGTTCCAAATCTAAGTATCGAATAAGAAGTATGCATTGCTCAAAAATTATACAAAAAAAAATATTTATATAATTGCTTGCGATATTTTTTCAACTCTTAATTTTTTTATTTATATTTTTATTTTTTGTAAAACTTCAGATCAATCGTTTTGTTGCCTCATACAAATTTTGTCAATGATTTAGAATAAAAATAAATTGTACCTGCTGAATTTTGATTCAAATAGTTTTTTATTCATATTTTTTTTTTATTCTTCTCTGCAATACGTTTTTATAAAGCTATATGAATTTTTGTTTTAGTTACTAATAGTTGAGCCCCTTTCTCTTGACAGGCTTGATAGATTTTACAGAACCATGACCATGAGAGTATAGAAGACTTTGAATGTGAGGCACTTGCCTCGATGTCATATCTTCACAGCTCCAAATTCAGTGCTTCCACAGAATGGCCTTGACGAGGAGTTCCTTAATTCATACATAAACGTGGAAGACATATTTGAGTTATTAAAATAATCTCATCGTGTTCATTTCAATGCTGGGATGGGATACAATCATTAATGTGATTTATTTCAATACAGCGCCAGCGGTGGAAATGTTGGCCAGCAATATTTGACTGCCACCAATACGTTAGATGGCAATGCAAATTATCAATAGGAGCCCTGTACGCCAGGAAATCTCCAGTTCTTGGATTGTGTTCTTTTTGAAGCATGGTGGACTAGAAGCCTCCGATTTTTTGCCAAAACTGAATAATAATACGAAATTACAATAAAACCTCTAGTTTTGGACACCTCTATCTAGCGGACACCTCTTGTAACGGACAATAAACACATATGTCCGAAAAATATATTCGAAGGATAGGTAATACCACGAGTGCTCGCATCAACGAGTTTGGTGTTACCTCGAAGCAATTTGATCAAGTATAAGATTTCTGACAAAATTGTCGAAAGTGTTATGAGTAGGAGTCTTATTTATTGAGATAATTTCACGAAACAGTCGAGAAAGTTTCATTGCCGTAAATTCTTCAATAGTTACATCTGATGGATTATAATCATGAAATCTGTCAACCTGACGTTCATGTCATATCAGATCATAAGATATATCATTGTTGTTTATATTTGTGGTTGACTTGACGACGTGGTCTTGTCGCCTCGAAAGGAAAGAAGCGTGTACTATCGCAAAGTCCCTTTCTGATCGGTCCTCATAACGCAGAAGAAGCTTCCGGAAAGTATTAGAAAATAATTCGACATCACCGTGGAATTGACCGAAACAGAGGTTCTGGAATGTACTGAAAAGACACTCAAGTGAAATCATCTAAGATACCCGGGCCATGCCAGGTGTGGCAGCTGTAGGATATATGAAAATCCCGTGTCACGTTGTTTGTCCAAGGTAATCTCCGAAGGGTTAGCCTTAGAAAGAAAAATAAACACATCAGAAGAAATTGAATAATTGACCATGTTTTGACATTTCCATTCCGTTCAGTGTTCTGGCAGGAAAACGTGTCTGCCGTCTCCGCTAGTAAGCAATAAAAAAATCCTTTTGGAACACCAGTCATTCGAAAACATTATTTAAAAATATGGAATATTGGGACATATACACACAAAATTCTCGGTTTTGTCGTTAATTGATGGTTTCTAGTTCAACATGCAACGTTTATGTATGAGTGAGAAACGACGTTCAGGCCATTTCCAGCCCGAGCACTCTAGCGACCACAGCCACGATAAATATATTAACTAATGTCTTCTGTCCCCCGGTCGTGCCACCACCCTGTGTCCACCCGATTCTGCCACCTGCCATCAATGCCCGCCATGTCATGCCAACATACATCCGCCAACAACAGTACAAAGCCTCGATCACTGTCCCCGATTGCCCAGGCCCTGAACGGTAAACATTTTAATAAAAATCTCTTTTTAGTTGTGCTCACCCCGGCCCTGGTTGCACCTCGGACTGCGACGTTTATATATACATAGTGCTGCAGTTTTCTTCGTACTCGTATTTTTTTTTTGTGTTTTAACCTTGTTATATTATTAATATTCTTTGTGTAGAATTCACGTCCTTCGGTAAAAGTAGAGGTTAGATTCGCAGGAACGAGACAAGAAAAAGGTATTAGAACTTCGGAAATTGTCGATGTTTATTGACGTCTTCTTCAGAGCTATTGTCTGTTGTTCATAAATGTAAACATTGATAAAATTTCAGTATTGGAAATACATCATGTCTCCACTGATGGTTTATTAAACTGGCGTCAATAAACGTCGAAACATCGGCGATTTGATAAGTTCAAATGATTTTTTCTTGCCTCCGTTCCTGCGAATCGAACCTCTAATTATGAATATTTTGCGATGTTCCACCATTTGATGTTCGATATAAAGAACCATTCACAGAAAAAGTACTGGATATAATGCAGTAATAGCCTTGTTTTAGAAAACGCATTGCATTTGCTATTTTCGTTAACTTAAATCGTATTATAGTATTTAAATCAATTCTAGAAAATTCGAATAGAAAGGTTTGAAGGTCTTCACCTTCTTGAATAAGTCCATGTAAAATATGGGAAATAAAGACCTATTATTATTATTATTATTATTATTATTAAAAGTATTTCCTGGGGTGCGGTCTTCTTCCTAGTTAATTCGAGCTACCTCTCCTCCGGTTCCAGTTTCAACTCCGCAACCTTCAAATCATCCATGTGTACTCTCTTCGAAAGCATTTTGTCTCTGAATGGGGTATCAGTCTGTTTGCTGAATTTTCCTCCCGAACGCTTGTTTCATGGGCCACCAGTTTATTGACTGTTTCACGCGAAAAGAGTATTACTTTATATTTCCGTAATACGCACAAGTGCTCATTTCACAAAAACTTTGTTCGCTAGGTTACTGACTATTTTGTGTAAAAAATTGTTACTACTTATTTATTTAAAAAATCTCACTTCTAACGCCAGTTGTAATGAAAATTATCTTAAACTCTGTCTAATCACATTTACTTTCTACGATTTCTACAAGTAAATGCTATATTTCAATTTTGAACACCGATGTGTTTGCAACATGTTGGTAGATATGGAATTTTTAGAAAAATTGATAATAAATAAAAACAGTAATAGTAGTTTGGTTGTGTCGAATAAACGAGGTGTTTTCAAAAATGGTGCTATCATAATAAAATATAAAAAGTGTTCATCAAAGTACTGAACAAATGAATGGTGGAACATTGAAAATATACACTTCATTAAATATTGTTTGGCACGTAATTTTATATTGATTACTTATTTCAAGTTACTAGTTTTTTTTACCCTTTAACTCAGTATATTACTGCCTCAATTAATGATAAATATTTAATGTATACGATTTTTCCCTGTTATTCTCTAGGTATCGGTTTGGGTCCCTGTATATACATACACCTTTTGTATTGAACATAGTGGTGCAACCAGTTCGACGCCGGATTTGTCCGCTAGGTGGCATTCTAAGTTCCCATAACGTCATATCACAAAGACCTTGAGGAATCTCAAATATCACAACTGAATTGAAAGATAATCAAATATTATCAATCATTTACGAAAATGAGTCATGTTATTGAAAGGTTGATTGTTCTTGTTTTTCTCGATGCTCTTTGAGTTCAGTTGAGAAATACGAGTCTTATGACTTATCTTCATCAATACATTCATTAGCTTCAGCAATTTCAGGTAACTGTCCTAATTTATTTTCTTGCAGGTTACTAAAAATTCTGGTTACTAACAGTTACATATACTCACTAAATTGACCGTTTGTGTACGCGCCATCAGAATTGTGCATCAGATCATTTAGATTTAAGTTAAACATTAATTTCTGGTGAAAGTTTGAATTTTATGCATCGGTAAAAAAAATTATTTGAATCTAAAATAGGTTTCTTCTGTGCTTAAATGCGACTCGATTGCTATAGTTTTGAAGGTTGAAAAAATAGTAGCATCATACAGCCCATTCCCAAAAACCATTTAGAGGTGTAATGGTGAATTTAAAAACTGAAAATTGATCCAAATGAATCGACAAATAACTATGGAAAGCTCTAAATGAATTTGATTTCAATGTGAGTCACAAGATACTTCGGATATGGTACCTTTTTTATTAAATTCGAATGTTCCTTATGTTGATTGAAATAAAAGTTCTTGTCACAACTTTTTCAAATTTCAGTAAAGTTCAGCAAAACACTTATTTATACATAGTATAAGTCTTTGTGCAGGCTGAATTACGACCAATTACAGAAAATTTATAGAGTTTCCTCTCACCACCAAAAAAATGTGAAATTTGGATATTTCAATCGAGAAAATTACCTTTTGTTTGTGTAGAAAAACGACGCCACTGAACATGAACAGTCAGACTCAGTATTCCTCCCTTCCTCTTATCAACCGTGAGACTGAAGCTGGTGATTCAACATGAAGTTTTAGTATTACTCCCAATAGAAAATTTCACACAGCACCAAATGTAACAATTAAATTTGTGTCTAACGAACTCATTGTTTTTTCGTCATAAATCACATTCGATCCATAGGTATCGATTTTGCCTTTTGCACAATGAAATATGTCGAAATAATTTCTCCGTAAACACCGTAATGCACCCAAAATTACAGGCACCGTGAACAGTTGTGAAGAGCTTGGAAGTCGTGGAACCATGTTGATTGAACATTGAAAGATCTCAGCGTCCACACTGTCCGAGCATTCGCTCGTTCGGTGCTCATGCGGAACGAATGCTCTAGCGAATACGCACCTTTAAACAGGCGTTCGGTTCACTAGCGCTTCTAGGGAAGTTGTCGAACAAACAAATTATATAAATCATCATGGTTGCTCTAAAATTCCACAGGTGTATTTCCACATGATAGACTAGTGGGTACATCACTTTATACCCCCGTATACATTTTTATAACTTGATAGGTGAAGTCAGTTTAGTTGGGGTAGCCTGAATGGCTTGTGTAAATGTAAATATATTTTCCCAGTAAATTGTCATAAGCGTCTTCCATTTATCTAGATATTACAACAGTAGTATACGCGTATATCAATGTACGAGTGTCTGAAAACTCTCCATTTGTCGTCCTGGAAAGTTTCCATTATTCACAATTCACTCCATGTGACTAATGGAGCTTGTTGTTCAGGTGTATTAATCTTCTAGCAAAAGGCAGTTTAAATGCACGGTGTACGTAAAGTGAATAGCAAAGCTTCATGTAATTTACTTTTGGTTGTTGATGTGGTTGCATTGTTTTAGCTGATGAGTCCACATATTTGTCTTTGTGTCGTCAAAAATACAATGCAACTGTTTTAGAATTGTCAATCCTCGTTTTTCTTGACATCAAATTAATTGTTATCTTTATTTCCCTGAGATGAATCATTCTTATTATTTTGATTTCAAAATATTTAGAACATTATTAGTTATCTTTCAAATTGGTGTTTGTAAAGTTTTGGCCTGAAAATAATCAGTTTTTGAAAGCGATTTATTTCTTTTATTCCAGAGTAGTTAACAAAAACTCAAATTGAAATGTTTTCATTATACAATATTGAATCAATATTTCGGTAATATTCGATCAGGATATATTCTTGAAAAAGATTTATTGGGGTTGAAATTTACTAAATCAATTATTGATCGTTCATAATGTTTTCGATCCTGTTTTCAGCGGATCAAGAAGCAACGCAAATTCTACAGCTCAATTTTGATATCTGAAAGATGTCCATAGCGAGTAATAAAACTGAGAACACTTAATTTAAGAAACTGTAGAATCGTTTATAATCTGAAGAGTTGGGATTAGAGCTCTAGAGACACAAGTTCTTGTGACTAATTATAAGATTTCTCGAAAGGCTATATTAAATTTTCGTAGTTCTCGCAAAATGTTCCGCAGTCGTCTCTATTTATTCAATAATTCATTGTCGAGTATCAAATGAAATTCTCGGTTTGACATTAAATATCTGGTATGTTGAAGTCATTAACTCTTCGAAGGATCATATCGATCAATACGCAGTTAACGGGGAAAGATGTATTTACTTTCTGGAAAGTTTTTTCACAAATGAATTTCGTTTTAAACTGTTGATTATAAGCTTTATAAGATTGACAGTTAGGGAAGCCGACGTCTGAAGGAAATGATGATGAAGAGGATTGAATTAGGGACATTATATTTGAGCAGAGTTTTTCTAAAATCTTTAAAGTTCGAAGTTGGTTAACAAACTTTCGTCTACTTAAAAAACTTTTGAGCTGAACTTGTAACTACTGTGCTTGTTAGGCTTAGTAGGTATTTTTTTATTAATTTGTAGATAGTTGCTGAAACTGCTGGGTATTTCAAGTTTTGATCTTGATTTAGTAATAGGGCTTCTAGCGGGAAATTTGTGGGGTATAGTGTCGATTTTTTCCATTCCACACTTTTTCAAAGGTGCTGAATCAGAATCTTAAGTTTGCCAAAAAAAAAATCTTGAATAAAAACATTGCAAAAAAGGTGAAAAATCATTAAATTTTTTGCGGTGTTTCGCTTGTAACTCAAAAATTGTCAGCCGTCAGTCGTAAATAACCTTCCTATTTAAAATAAATGAAATAATTTTGTAAAAATTCAGGTTTTTTTCCTTTTTTTGCATTTTTTTTTTTCAATGTTTCGTTACGAAAGTTTGTTAGCCAACCTCAGATTCGGATTCAGCACCCCAAAAAAACATGTAGAATAAAAGTAATCGAAACTACCCCACCACTTTCTTGGTAGAAACACAATTTAATCAGATTAATAACAATCGTTAATAACTGAATTTAAACATGATAGATATCCAAGGTATACCAGCAGACATCACAGGTTGCTTTCACCATGTTCATACTGATGAAATGAATTATCATTAGAGTGTGTTGCGAAGGTAATTTCCTCTATTTCTAAGAAATGCTAGCGTCTCTAAAAACCGCGTACTTACTCAACTGGTATCTTGTCGATTCATAATTGACCATCAATTCATCAAAAACTTCCATTCTAAAAAAAATATAATTTTTTAAATAAATCAGAAGAAACCTTTTTTACAAACTTTACTGATTCAATTCATTTTATCTACAGATTCGTCTAGAAATATCGATGACCTTGAACGCTACAGAAAAGTTTCTTATAAAACTTTGCATTCACATCATTTCCACAATTTTCTGAAAATAATTTTTATTGTCTCTCAACTGACGTTCTTTTCATTGATCCATTCTTCATTTCCATCAACTATATTTACAAAATAGGTCGATGATCTCCACCCAATGACCCCCTCATCCAAAAAAGTCCGGTTGCTGCATAATCATCCCTTGCGCCCTCCTCTCCATCGAAAAATATCCCAATGTACCCCAAACCGAATTAATGAACCCCTTATAGCGCTTTCGTGCCGCCGATTCAAGAAGTCGATCGAAGGGCGTCTGGCCGCTATTTCCACCATCTCACTAACCGAAAAACTTTTTCCCGACCGACTTTTCCAGCATTTTAACTTTTTTTTCCGTACTCGAGATTAACTTGATTTTGTTTACAGGCTGTTAACGTTGTCTTCCGATATGGATTCTGTCTGCAATATCGTGGGCGATGTCATTCCCAATTTGGAAGAGGTGAGTTGGTCTATATTGTTCGGAATATTTTTGTTAAGTCGTCTGGTAATATTTTTTTTTTTTGGACTATCTCAATCAGGCTAGTGGTCAATGTATAGAACACAACATATGTATATTAACACTTGAGATTTAAGAATCTGTGTATGATGATTGGGCCTTTTGATTTAATTCAACAGAATTGAACCAATACGCTCCTTAGATTCTTAAATGCAATGCAAAACCTTTTTGAGAAATGAAGGCTGACGACACACCGATAAATCAAAAACGCGGTAAAGTAAAAGGTTTGCCTGCTAGCAAAACGGTTTCATGCAAAATGCGTTGCTGTGCAGCAAAACAGTGCAAACAGAGTTGGCGCTTCAGCATGTTGTCTACAACGACGTTTCTAACAAATGTTTTTTGTTTCAGACTGGTCCCAAACACTTTCATTCAAAATATTTTGTAGCAAGAAAAAACATCTCCAAATACATTAATCAAACAAAACACAGTGTGTTTCGAATAGGGATCGACCGATACCGATATTTATATCGGCCTATCGGTTATATCGGCCTCATTGGCCGATTATCGTATCGGCCGATATCAAGAGCCGATAGACCGATACACTTTTTGTATTGGGAAAAAATTTCAATTTAAAAAATAAATGAAAAACACACACACACATATATTTTAATTTTACAAGTTTTTGCAACATACCCGAATCTGTTATCTGGCAATATTCCACTGGGTGGGTGGTTCTTCGACAGATGTTATTTCATATTGGCCGACTGGACGTGCGTGGCGACTTTTTTTCTTTGCCACCCAATGAAACAGATTTTTGGTAAATTTTGCAAATTGCTCTTTCGTTTTTCTCATTGTTTTTTAATATTGTTTTAAAATACTGCCATAAAGGGCTTGTTTTCGGCATTCCTTGCTTAGTTTACTTCGAACAAACACCATAATATACTTTGAAAACACTTAAACACTTTGGCCTATACTCCATCCTACACTTCAAATACAACTAAAATAAGGCACAAATTAAAATTATCATGAAATGACTGAAGACTAATACAAGTTAGTACCGGCAGAAAAGTGCGTCCAGCAATAAGGAAAAATTTGTAAGCGAGACACTGCGAACCACGATGGAAAGAAAAGAACGGCCGATTGGCCGATATATCGTTATATCGGTATTGGAAATATCGGTATCGGCTAAAATTTCTATATCGGTCGATCACTAGTTTCGAACAGTTCTAAAGAGCCTGGAGGTGTTTGCCTATTTTGCCGTACCAGTGTGTGTAATTTCATATAATCTGTGGAGAAAAATCTACTTCTACCTAAATTAGTCAAAAATCTTTTTGATTTTTCGGTATGTCGCCAGCCTTAAATATATGTTCAGATGCATCAGCAGCGCGTCATCACGAAAGTCAAATTTTATCATTGCGCCGCACCTGTCCGTAACAAAACTACGTAGAGGGGAGCGCCAATAAGGTAAATAGCTCCTAATCGTAGTTTCGGTTTCGCGTAAAAACTAATGATTTAGTTCTATAATCTCCTTAAGAATGCGAGAATCTACCTATATTTTTCATTTGTCAAACCATTTTTTTTTCAGAATCATCAAAACGAAAAATTAGTTAATTTCCTGCAATCTTACAAACTGAGTCAATTGTACCAACAACATATTCGCAAAAATCTAAAACTGAACGCTCAAAAACGGTACTCGTTTCATAAAAGGTATTATTTGCTCTTTAATCTTTTTATAAATGGATCCTTTGACGACTGGCAATATCTTTGTTATCAATAAAAAAAGTTTACACGATTTTTAAATTATTCAAAAATCGTGGCGCATTTCGGAAAAAATCAACCCCATTTTACTAGTACTGAGGTATTGTGAAATATTCATTCAACTTTCAAAACCGTGGGCAAAGGATTTCCTTGGTAATTTATGTAACCACCTTCCTACATTGAATTTTTTTCAGAGAAACAATTTATATTAATTTTAATAACACGATGCAATATTTCTAGCTATGCCCTGATAGGTTGTTTACTAAACATGAGCAAAACCTCATTGGGTTATTCCTGGATCATTCTAATGTCGGGTCTACTTTCAATCAACAAAACAAAAACATCCAATGGAATAAATGAATATTTGGAACCTTTGGTGTGAATACAATTTAAGAAATGGAAACTTCCTAAAACACTAGAACAGCAAACATGATGGCAAAGATAATGGTTTTTTTCTGAGCGTCCGTCGCTAAGTAAAATTTCTTCCCACGGTTTTGGCAAATGACCAAAAAGAGCGAGACCCGTTAGGACACTCAGCGAGCTTTGATCGTATCTTGGCGTTGTAAGCCTCTATGGATGATTTTACTGTCTCCTTGCAATAGTTTCTTGTTTCAACATATTCCGATCTGGTCTCAGTGTCCTAATTATTCAACCATCGACTGTATGCCGCCTGCTTGAAGGTGACAGCTCTGGAGCTTGGAGTTTCTGCATAACTAGCCTTCATCAGGCGGTGTTCCTCTTGACCTGTTAGGTATTTATGCTTGCATCCCCAGCATTATGATTTCAGAAATTTTCTCGGCGCTCTTTCCTATGGAAATGCTGATAAAAACATGCGAGGACTGCCCGATGCTTTCAATCTTTTGACAACATTCAGATTACTGAAATCGGCTGTTTCATCCACAAGCAGCAGGCAATTTAGGCTGTTTGACGTGTATGTCCTGTATTCATATCATGAATAGCTATACAAAAAACAAACTCACATCGTTTTCAACATCAGTTTTTGTTGAACATTCGGACGACTTACCGGCGAGGTGTATTGCAACTTTTTGGAACACACGCTACTTCAGTTTATGGACGATGTACCATTGGCAATAGACATGCAATGTGGTTCATGCAAGATGGTGCATCAGCGCCTTTTATTGTGGTTGCTCGTAAGTGTTTATCCATAACGTACGGAGATCGCTGAATTGGTCAAAGTAGGCCTGTTCGATCTCCGGACTTGAACCTCCTGGATGATTTCCTATGGAGTATACAGTTAGTTAATAATAATAATAATAATAATATAAGATTTTATTGACAGTCTTATTCACTCAGTACATTAATTGGTAATGGTCATAACACTGACAAAAGGCAGAGTTAGCGCTTTGCCTGTTAACATAGTTAACAGGTGTACACTCTCTTACACTCAACCTATGAAAAAAATAAAAATGTTTTTACTATTATAACTGAATAACGAATAATTAACTATGTCATGTTAAATTTAGAATGCTTTTAACATTAAACTTTTAGTAGGAAACAAAACTAATTCAATATCATTACATACTGATTTCATTTAAATGTAGTTTTTTTTTCAACAGTTTTTTGAATATTTTTATATTTACACTTTTTACCGACTCAGGAATCCTATTGTACAGGCGAGCAATCACATAGCTGAAAGAGGACTGGTATGATGTAGTTCTGTGCTGAGGGATGTCAAGCTTGACTCTGTGTCGCAAATTCAAATTATGCACATCAGTTCGATAAGTTATTTTATTGTAGAGGTACGGTGGTTTTTTAGAGTTAATGACATTGTGGAAAAGCGTGCATGAGTGGAGAATGCGTCGTTGGTGCATGTTCAACCAGCCTGAGCGTTTAATGTATTCAGATATATGATCCCGGCGTCTGAGACCGTAAATAAGGCGTATACAGGAGTTTTGAAGAACTTGAAGGCGTCTGCTGTCCTCAGATGTAATTGACGGCCCATAAACGGCATCACCATAGTTGGTATGGGAGAGAATGAGAGATTCTGATAAAATTATTTTACTCTTTTGACTTAACAAGTGTCTCTTCGAAAAGATTAATTTGAGATTACAGTATGCCCTTCTTAAAATCAGTGATACATGTTTGTTGTATCTCAGATCAGTGTCCATTATGACTCCCAAGTTTTTTGCTGTATCTGTTAGAGGAAGAGGTTCATTAGCGACTGAGATATTAATATTTCTGGAACATCTTGACCGAGCTGCTTTTCCGCCAAATAACATTAGTTTTGATTTTGAAGGGTTCAGTGATAGACAAAATTTATTAGATGTTTCCAGCAGTGACTGTAGATCTTCATTTAACTGGTCGCAAGCTATACCGCAGTTATTTTCGGGAAATGTTATATACAGCTGAGTGTCGTCCGCGTAAAAGTGGAAGTTACTGTGTCTTAGATGTTTATGAAATTCAAATGTATACAGTATAAATAAAATGGGACCTAAAATGGATCCTTGGGGTACTCCATTTTCCACGCGAATAAACTCTGAGCTTATTCCATCAAGTTCAACGGATTGATAGCGATCATGTAAATAATCTTTGAACAGTTTTATGGCAACTTCGTTGAAACGAATATAGTGAAGAATAGCTAATAATAATTCGTGCTTAATACGATCGAAGGCTTTGGAATAGTCCAGTAGGGCTAGCAAAGTCAACTGTTTTTGATCTTGTGCTTTAAGGATATCATCGGTGACTTTCAACAATGCAGTGGTGCAGCTGTATCCTTTACGGAAGCCTGATTGTGTTTTAGGAAAAATGCCATTTGTTTCTAAATAAGCCATAATTTGTTTATGCACAATTTTCTCGAAAACTTTAGATAAGCCACAAAGTAAACTAATTGGTCGTAACGAGCTGTAATCTTCAGGGCAGTTTATCTTAGGTACTGGAAGAATCTTGGATTTTTTCCAGATAGTGGGAAAGGTACCGCTTTCTAGGCATAAGTTAAAAATATGGCATACGTATGGTAGAATAGTTGGACAGGCCTGTAAAAGCATATTAATCCCAATACCGTCGACTCCCTGAGCCTTGGATTTTATAGATAGGATCATGTAATAGATGTCTTGTTCATTAGTAGGTGAGAGTGTAAATTGACCATCTTGAGTTATTGTATTATTTAAATAATGATTTATAACGTCTCTATCTGGTTCCAAATGACTAATTGATGAATTTATAAAATATTTGTTAATCTCTGATACATTTTTAAGGTTTTCTGGGATGTTATTTTTCTTGTTAGAGTTGCTTCCAGTTTTTTTTAGTTCTTTCCAGAATTGAGCATTATTAGCATTATTATTTATTCGAAATTCAAAATAAGCCTTTTTTTCGCGATTGATTGCATTTTTTGTATAATTTCTGAGATTTCTGTAATATTCCCAGTGCTGAGGAAGTTTAGTGTGCCGATATCTAACAAGTGCTCTATCCCTCAATGACATCATTTTACGAATAGCGAAAGTAATCCATGGCGCAGGGGGTCTCGATATCTTGACTTTTCTTAACGGAGCATGATAGTCATATAAGTCAGTTAGTGTAGAGTTGAGGTATTCAATCTTCTCATCAATATTTTGTAATAAATAGATATTGGACAAATTTGAACTAGATAGGTCAGATAACAAATCATCCGCATTGAAATTTCTAAAGTCACGATAAGTGTGATAAAAATCTGAAAGAATCTGATCGGATGTCTTTATGTCGCAAGCTATCAAGCAGTGATCTGTTATTGCCGATGCATCGACAACTTGAATATTGTCGTACTTGACGGTTTCGCTGCAGATGATAACATCGATCAAAGATGCCCTTGTGGGACAAAATCGTGTAGGTTCTTCAACGAGTTGCCGCATTGAGAAAGTCTGAAGTAATTGATCCATTCTGATAGAAGCAGGGCTGCCGTGTTCAAGAAAGTCTATATTGAGATCTCCTAAACATATGATTTCATCATAGGTTGGAACAATAAGACTTAGGATATTTTCAAACTCATTGACGAATTGATTTACTTTGCATTTTTGTGACCGGTAGCAAACTCCTACAGCGTATTTTTTTTTATTAAAATTACAGGAAACCCATAATTGCTCACTTTCAATTTGGGGTAAATTAATTATTTGGTTTGTCGTCAACTGCACTCTGAAATATGCAGCTACACCCCCTCCTCTTTCATCTTTTCGGTCATTCCTGTACAATTGGTAACCTGCAAGACTTATATTCTCAGACTGTATGTGATTTGTGAGCCAAGTCTCAGAAACCGTAATAATGTCATATTTATCATGAAACATTTCAACAAAATCATCAAATTTAGGAACTATAGACCTTATATTAACATGAGAAATTTTTAACAAATGATTCATTATAAATTACCCTATGCATAAATATAGGAAAAAGAAAATTAAGAAATATATATAAATATAAACTGGTAATCCAAACACTAGGAAACCAGTGAAAATACAAATTAACCGTAAGTGGATATGACAACTAACGCTGAAAAAGACAATAGCCGCGATCTTCGTTAACTAGTGATATTTGTTCTTCTTTTTGGTGTGTTCAGAACTCTTGTCATCTTCTCGCTTAGATTTTGATCGCAGGTTTCGCTCACTTTCAGTTGCAGGGTTGTTGACTATTATACCTAGTGGATCGTCCTGTACTTCATCGGCACTATATGATATTCCATTAGCTATAATTTTTCCTTTGACGATTTTTACATCAATGTTCTTCTCATTGGCAACCTTTTTGTAGCTCCTAAGTATACGATTTGTTGCTAAATCATCTGCAGTTAGGTCATGTGTTACTAATATATTACTTCCTTTCAGCTTATGACAATTACGCAATATTTCATGTTTGATGAAAGAGCTCATGAGCTCAATTAGTATAGGGCGATTCTTCTGGGCAGACACAACTCCGATTCTGTACACGTTCCTCAGGCTGTTGATTTCTATCTTGACGTTGAGTTTCTCATTAAAAAGTTTAAGAATAACATCAACTATTGCCTCATCATCTGCTTCTTGTATCCCATGAATAACTAAATTATATTTTTTTATTTGTCTTTCAGTTCTCAATATCCTTTCTTTGAGATTTTCATTTTCTACTTTCAGTATTGTTATGGTGTCTTTCAACTCATTCACCTCGTTGGCATTTTTTTTAGCTAGTGATTCCAAGTCTGCCTTGATCGCAATATTCTGAGCTTTTATTTCTTCATTTTGAATGGAAACTTTACGAATTTCGTCAAATAATTCTTCAAGTGTGAGGGGCATTACTTTTTACTGGTAGTTTATTTTGATAGGTCACAAAAAATTGCAATACTAGTAGATAGTGTATTCTACTTTATCTATGGTAAAAATAAATAAAGAAATTGGCATCGGTCTCAGTACGTTGGAGACAAAAAGAAAGACGGCAAAAACGATGTCCCTTTCACTTCGGTATTCTTCAATTTTAGGAAATAATGAACCGAATATGTGATTAGGTGAAAATAATCACTTACATTTAGCTTTATATTCCTTGGAACTTCGTGAAAACTGCTGAGGAGGTTATATACACATATCACCAAGCTTCGAGAAAAAAAATTCAGACTAAAAACCACTGAATTCAACACTTAAACTTGGAGCAGATTTTAACGATACCTCTACCTTTAATGTTCCCAATTGAATCAAATACTACTACTACTACTACTTCAGTGAAAAATTTGCGAAATCGGATAATTGCTGGGTGTAACTCAATAAAAAACGACCCTGGTGTGTTTGAAAGAGTTCGTCAGTCACCGAGGAGAGTATTGGATTCTTATCAACACTTTTTATGTAATGTATGTAATTTTTTTGTAATAAAGTGTTATTGTCAAACATTTTTTTCGTCAATCAATCATCAAAAAATTACATTTTCTTTGAATGGGCCAAGGGATAACCCATTGAAGTTTTGTCGTACGTTTACTAAACACCCTGTATAAGCCTCGCCTAACTAGTTATTTATATGTTTGAATTTTCCTTGTCTCGAGAAATGTGAATATTTACTTGAACGATAGTAGTTGGCGGTTGCACATCCGCTAGGAAATTGTGTGAATATCCTTAGCCGGAAATTGGGATATCTTCTGATTCTGATTGCCCTCACAAAGTTATTAACGTTTTGACAATATTTCGAACAAAGACGTGCTTTCGGTAGAAAAGTCCGTTTAGGACAGCAGCGGATTTGCTTTCAACGATTGTATTTGTATTTTTCTCGAATATTCAGTTGTCTTGAAAATTATTCTTCTTGGTTCTAAAAGTCGATAAGCGTTAACTATCTTTTGGAAGGCAAATATCTGTCTGCAAACAACTACTCCCCCTTTAGGACAATTGATTACATCTGTTATTTATTTTTGCAATATTCTTCGAGGAGGACAGTATTGCAAGTGCTAGTTGTGATAAACCATGAATATCCTTCATTTGGTCAGTGCTAGAATAGGTCAGATAACATTAGAGTCATCTTGTCTAAATGCTACATCGTGTTTACTTTTGAATGAAGCCGCGACCTACAATAATTTATTGGTGTTTTATGGAATGAATTTTAGCTCAAATGTTGACTAATTTCAGTAGTAGAAGATAACCGAAAACGAGACATTTCAATTTTGAGTTGTCAGACTTCTTAGAGAACTGCAAATTCAGCATTATTTTGACGAATATTCAATTGTTCTTTGGATGGTGTTACGAAATATGTTCCTGTTCTATTTGAGTGTTTCATAACTAATATTCACCCGAATAATTTCCCATTTTGATAGGTAATCTTGTTTACTCAACTTCACCACTACAATAGTTAGGAGTATGTATTGATCATCGTAATTGAGAACGATATTAGTATGATTACTCCAATTAGTGCAAACCCTAATCGATATTTATAATCTGCTTGTCATATACACATAGTTTTGGAGTTTACATAATAACTCAAGTGATGGTCATTACAATATACGAATTGTTTGTCAAAATAATCTTCAAAGTACTTTATGTAAGCGGATTGTGTTTTTGTAGATACCATGCTTTTAACTCATCTAACAAAGATGAATAATTATAATATGGTTCATATGAATCATAAGCGGGATGTTTTTCAATAAAAAATATATCAGTGGCTGACAATTGGAATTCAAAATCGGCATCAATAACTGACTAAAGGCACGGTTTAATTTTGTTGCAAGTTTCAGGCTGAATCATGCCGGGTCATGCCGGGTTCATATGCCAGCTTTTTGTAGTTGAGCTTACAGCGTATTGTTTTCCGATTGGTCACTGAATGACACAGAACGACATGTTCTCAGTCAGCGACCAATCAGAAAACGATACGCCATAAGTGAGAGCTATCATGTGTACCCGGCGTGAGTTTGCTCCAAGAAAGTCTTCATTGCGCAAATACCGGTTGGTGAATTTCTTTAAAAAAAATTTCATCCCATAAAGTAGAATGAGTTTTTTTTTTTAGTTTTCGTTCAAGTTTGGAGCAATTTTATGTCTCTTTTCCCGATACCAACTCTGCAAATGGATAATTGTTACTATTGTTTATTTACTTTTGTGTTGTAATAGTCTAGTGTAGTAATAATAGTAGTAGTTGGGTGGCCAGGTAGCTCACAAGGCGTATGCTATCCAAAACTTCAGCATAGCGATAGTCGCTTCGAGCCCGGTGTAGGTACGAGAGATTTTTTTCTCGGGTCGATAAACGGCCGCATGCCTTGTTGGAAAGCTAGTGAATGGTGAGTTGTCTAGATGCCAATCTCGTCTAGTGCTAGCTTGCAGTGCACGCCGGCCACCCGAGGTGGTGCTGTAAAAATCAGTAAGTCGTCCCGGAGCGCCATGGCAAATAATAATAATAGCCGGGCGACGGAAAAATGTGTTTTCTGTCGACCGTTTATTTATGATGTATTTTAACGCACTCAAAATATTTGATTAATGACCCCTGTTAATGAATGATTTTCTATTAATCAACGATTTCATTATATGCAACCAAACATACATTGCTCTCATACATTTTATATTGGTTAGTACTATCTGTCATTATTTATTTGTCAATTTTCAAATAAAAATTCAGAAAATCTTCATTACACCAGTCACTCAAAACCATATATAGTCACGTGGCGTAATGGTAAAGTTCACCTGGCAGGCAACACTTAGGTCGAGAGTTCAAACCCCACCGAGAGTAATTTTTTTTTTTATTTCAATTTGAAATTAAATAATAAAAAATAAAATAAAACTACCACAAAGAAAAACTAAACTTTCTATGCGTAGAGTTAATATAAATAGGAAATAGTAATTGTTTTTTATCGTATCGTTAAATAAATAAACAGTGAAATTAAAATATATCTATTTTTGAAAACTACTGTCGACGGAGAAGTTTTGTAACAAACTCGTGAATTAAAATGGCGATTAACAATCTCAAACATTATCTCGATTGTTAATCGCCCTTATTAATACACTTGTTCGTTAAATAACCATTAATTTTCTCCACACAAAGCTTTCTTGTTATAGCCGTAATGTTTTCCCTTTTCTTCTCACACAAACTCTGGTTTATCTCATTGTCAATTTCCTAGTAAAAATTAGTAGCTGATCGAATTGAAACGAAACAATTTCCGGAAAAATTTATATAAAGAGACTGGTACGAGTTTTCTCTTTCTGTATATTTCATATCCAGTTTCTTTCCAGCTCGAAACATCACCATAGCAACTTCTCTTAACAATGCTAAGGTTTCGGTGCTTCAATGGAAAAGTGAAAATTCATCTCGTTAACAACTTGCGTGCCAATTTCAGTTTTCCAATTTTCCGCGCCCCGTTCAATTTTCATTTTAACGGTTAGGTTATTCAATCGTTAATCGGTTGTCTTGACGACCCTCTCGAAGGAAATTCGAACTGTTCCTTCCAAATTAGTTCGAATAGGACCTTAGCCTTGCATTAGCTGTACATTAATCTTATTTGGATTTGTTCAGGAATTCGGTTTTTCGCGGAAGTTGATGTTTTCTTCGAAACGATGGAGATACCCCTGATTTCTCGAATTAATTTGGATGTTCTGTCTTGATTTTCTTTGATATATTTTCTCAGTGTATTATTTGTTCTATATAGGAAACTTATATCTTGTCTATTTAAATTAAGTTACTTTTTTTGTTGATTGTTGGTTGACTTTTATATTGTTAAATCGACCATCGTCCCGTGGTATAGTGACTATTTTGCGCAGTTTGTTCCATTTAATAACTTCATTTTCAATTTATTTTCCAGAATGGTGCTCGTGTAAACGATAATGAACTGGATTTGCGTATGATGATTCATCAGAGCCAGGCCGGATGCGTTATTGGAAAAGCCGGACAGAAAATCAAGGAAATTAGAGATGTGAGTTTTTTTTTATCCTTTGTAATTAGTAGTGTAGTTTTTGTACAGAGAAAAGCGGATGTGATTTTTCATTTTAGCCATTTTCTTGAAAAAGGTTTTTTTTGGGATACTAGAAAATATATTTGTTTCCCTAGCATTTTTGGGGCGAATAGGCGCAATCAGAGTATCAAAAACTCCTGTTCGGTACAAATAAAGCATAATTTTATTTATTACAAATAATTAGAATAACAATTATACATAAATAACTAAACGCTTGAGGAGAAAAAAAAAATCCATCTGTATAGGATTCGAACTCACGCTCTTATAACAACCTTTAACTTTTCCGCGGGTCCGTATCACTGGACCACACAAAATTTGTGCATGACATACGACTAAACAAACTCTGTTTGACCAAGAACGGTAAAAACCGAGACTGTAGAAAGTTCAGATAAATATTATTCGAAATACCTTTGTTGCAAGAAGAGATTTCATCTGGAGCTAAATTTAAAAATAAGAAAGAAAACAGTCAGTATGACATTCCAAGCCGTGACAAGTCCAATGAAGCAAAGCCTTCTTGAGAAATATGTTTGGTACATTTGCTGATTTGTCATTGGTCTAAACCTCTCAGTTAGCGTGGATTCTGAAAAGTCTGAATCTGTGATTGGTTCGAGAGCCGTTGAATAATGAGTTAGGATCCACGGTGTCTTAAAATCATCTTCATTCTTCAACTAATAATCAATACAATAGTCGTAGAGAAAAGCTATTATTATATTTTGTCGCAAAAATATTTATTAGTCTATCAATGTGATTGATTAATGATTACTCATTTAATTTGATGGTACTTGATCACTACTTACAGCTGTCAATAATGTGTAAAAAATTATTCTGGTCGCAAATAATAATGACTAGAAATTGACACGAGTTGAATTTATTTTAAGAATCGTCAGCTTGCGCGGTTTTCAAAATTTTCACCCTCATATTAGCTATTAGCTATTTTCTGTTTTCTTCCACCCGTAGTCTGGAAATCATAAATTATAGGATGTTTTCGAAGTTCTTCGTAAAAGTTTTGTCTCTGTAATTGATCGATTACGTTCAGTGGAATGAATCCCCGAGGATTTGAAGGTTTTCCGGATTCTGCTTGCTTTTCACCAATAATTATTTTATTTGCTTTCGGTGTTTGTTTTCTTCGCACTGAGGAAGTCAGCCCAAGTAAATTTAGTAAGTTTTGGGATTTCATTATATATCCTGTATGTTTGAAGTATAGAATAGTAAAATTAGTTATCCTCAAATTCTTGTCGTTTTCCTGAAGGCCGATATCAAACAATTGATTACGACTGTTTCAAAAAGAGCCTGCAAAATACCAACTTTCTAATATTTATGTGATAGTTTTTTTTCTATTTTCTACCCTTGATAGTTCAAATAGTAGAAGTATTCAATGATGATGAAGTTCATGGCTCTTTTTACATTCCGCTTTTTTTCAGTAGGATGTTTGGGAATTCATTCATTCATTAATTTTTTTAAATACACAAGTGCGGTCACTATTTAAGTCTTCTGTATTCTGTTCTTATGCTTCTGCACCTGAGAAACGAATACGCCTCCAAAAGTGGGACAGAACTGCTATGGCCGCCATCTGTTTTTTGTCAAAAAGTTCAAAGCAAAATTTTTATTTCATACAATTCGTTACATTTGGACAAAAATAAACTCGATTCTGTAACAAAAATGGGAGAAAATTGGTTAATTATACGTCCCATCTACTACTCTTCGAACAAATGACGTAATATAAAACCGCCAAATTGCTTAATAAAAATGGCGTGTGAAAATCCACTTTGGACAAATTAAGAAAAATCCGTCCCATCGCGAAACCGAATTTTCCGATGACAGGGCATAAGTAAAATATATATCTCGGCCGAAGAAGAAGCAGCTTGTTGACCCCGGATGGCATGACGTGGCTCGAAAATTTCCCATGATGACAATATGTCTCCCTCTGTCGCCCCACCGATCGATCTCGGCCGGCAAAACTGATAAGATTTTCGTGCTATCGCTCGCGATGGCAAGCGGAATGAGAAAATATGCCCGACGTTTTCATTGGAAAGTTTTATTCATGTGTTATTTTAGCAGTCCGGTCGATTTGTTATTTTGTCGCTCTCCAAGAAAATGACTGCGAATAGAAATTTCTTGTTTGCCCTCGGGGAAGGTGATATCCATCAAGAATTTGTTTTTTAATATTTTATACAGGGAAGCATTACACGACATCCATCCATTTATGATTAATCTCAATGGAACCACATAGTTCACACTCGAGACAGAGATAGAAAATCAGATTAGTTTTTTAGACCTTACTATCTTATCACGCATAATTGTAATACATTTGAGTTTATTAAATTCAAAAAACCGAGCTAATAGACGCTACTACAAAAACAATAAGTATATACCGAAAGGTAACTTGTGACATCTACCGTCATTAGTTGAATCTCAATTTGAAGCGAACCATGGTATCTAAATGTCGATGATTGTCTACTCATTGACAGGCAGCCAACAATTTTGTTGTTCTGACCAACGCATTGCTCAATCAAGGTTTTAATGAGTTATGAGGAACGCAAACAGAATCTAAAGTGAAGAGAAGTTTCGATTCAATTTCAAGAGTTCCATTATCCGCCGACAGCTGTTTCGTCATTTCCCACTTATCAGGATGGCTTTATGGAAACTCGTGATTAGTACCCTACGGCAAAGACAGTATATAACGAAAAGTAACTTGTGACATCTACAGTAATTAGCTGAAACTTAATTTGAAACTAACCATGGGATCCAAACTCAGAACAATAAGGTACATGGAGATGCCTTTTCTATCCTTGTCTTGAAGGCAACATAACTTTGTTTTTTTACAAGCGAGGGCCTTAATACACGTCAAGTCCATATTCAATCGGGTAGTTTCGTGTATGCCCGCCTATTTCCTTCAGATCAAGTTTTCATTCTTAGTTTGTATTATGGTCCTACTCACTCCAAACGTAAACAAACTGTCCATAACTTTTCACCACCAGTCACCCCCCTTGCCCACAAATTGTATAGAAGAGGATAGTTCATGTTCAATTCAAAACAGGTATTGGCATGGCATCTCTATGTCTTTTATTACTCTGAGGATCAAAAGTTAGATGATTGTCTACTCAGTTTTTTCGTTCTGACCAACCCAAAGCTGAATCAAGCTTCTGCGTTTTGAGGAACGCAAACAGAATGTAAAGTGAAGAGAGTGTTTTCGAGTCTCTTCCTTTATTAAACGTTTAACTCATGCTGGTGGTTTGCCATGCAGTTTTAACATGACTCGCAATAGGAATTTGCAAAAATAAATAACTTCAGACCATTGCATTGACGAAAAAAAATTCATAATACAATCAATATACACTTTCCTCTCAAAATCAAACTTTCCATCAATAAACTGGCGGATATTTCTGACGGGTAACATGTGGAAGTGGATCAAATGCCTGTACCTAGGACGATTGGGGTTCTAAATGGAACTAGCTGGAGGACACAGGTTACGTCGTAGGATTTTTTCATCTGCATACGCAGTGAGCATTCGTTATGCAACGAGTCTACCAAGACAATTTAGAAAAAACTGTTCAATGATAGTCTTTGATTCTCTTCTATTTTGCACTCGGCGATGTGAAAATGCAGCAGGAGTGCATACTCATGAAAGCATGGATATGTTTCTAAAAGTCTCAGAATTCAGTGGCGTTTCTATGGAGGTTGTCATAAAAAATACTCTTGAAATCATCACGGATAGCTCTCAAATTGTATAGGTACTTTCGCAAGTGACAGACCCCATTTAGTTTTCGGTGGTAGTTCACCCTGTATATGATGAAAATTAATTGCAAAGTGATAAATGATGTACATAAAATGTTCTTTCTTTGGGAATATCTGAAGTAGTTCAATTTGTTCACTTAAAAATTGATTTCTGAATAATCCAAATGGATGATCATACAGTTTTCAGTTTCTAGATTTACAAATTAATCATCATAAATCTGATTCTACGACTGTTTTTTGATTCCAAGTTCGAAATTGAGAGAAATATATTTATCTAGATATTTGACAAAAAATTTATTCGAATATTGGTTAATTCCGATGGTCAAAAGTTTTGCTGTGGTTATATACGATTCTTCTCATCAATATTAAGTAATTGGTGACTTCAATATGCTAAGCGCGAATAGGTACTTTTTTATTTTCATAAATTTTCCGCTGTGATTTTTTTATATATAGGTATGATTGATTCCCTTGAATGTTTCAACAATAAATTCGCGATTGATCTGTTTTTCGTCTTTTCGCTGACAAATTTACATTGACATTGTTGTGAATCAAGCGGAATAGATGTTCATCCGTTCTTCGACAGTTGTTTCGCCTTTTGGGTCGGTTGGTTCGGGATCCGCGTGTGCGGTTGACAGGTAGGCAGTGTTGCCAACTGAGGTAATTCACGAAAATGCCGGCACATATATTTTTAGAGATAATTTTCATCTCGAAAACTTCATTGTATGTTGGGTGGTTATTGATTTAATATATAATGAACGTGTTTCAAGCAATTCAACAGGGTTCTTGTTGTTATCAGAATATTGAGTTTTATTCATGTTTCGGACGTCCATCCATCGTTTTATTAATGAGTTGAACATTGTTTACTTCTTTTATCAGTTATGTTCTATTAAGGTGCGTACTCACTAGAGCATTCGTTCCGCATGAGCACCGAACGAGCAGAAGCTCGGATAGTGTGGACGCTGAGTACGAACAGAATGCGCGTGCGGTGCTCGTGCCAATCCGTTTTTTTATCGGTTTGTTCGTACTCGGTGTGGACGGTGAAAGTGTGCTCGTTCTGTTTGTTGTTATTACAGATAGTTTGAATTTAATTTGTATATTGATGAGTTTGAATATTTGTACGCGACTGTGGATCTGTCTGATGCAGCCTGAACTTTAACGGAGAAGCCTTAGCTTGAACCGAGCATCTCATATGCTTATTCGGTGCTCATCTTTTTATAATGATGATCGTTACGAGACATTATTTAAAAAATCTTTTTTATTTTTTCCTTCTCGATATTCTAACACTACTGATTCAAGCGCTATTAAATTTGTAATTATATGAAAACGAGCAAGTTGACACAGTTTACTGTTAGAGAAACTCAAATGAGATTTAATGCAAACTTGGTATTTTTTTTATTGATTTGACTTATAGTCTAAATGTAACTGTTCATTGACTGGAAATACATAGGTGATGATCCCGCTCGATATAAAAGAATTAGTCCGTTTGTGGTAAAAAAGAAGTTCAATCTCAACAAATTTTGATGCTGATAGACTCGTTACAAAATAACATAATATATTCTTATGTGCTCATTACCTTTAACCCTACTATTTTTTATATAACTTATCAAGTGATATCATTCAGAAATGTACGCGGTCCCATTTCTTCTGCATTCGAATTCATCTCGCATCTCGGAGAAAACCGTAAATTCAGAGGTGTCGAATTTCACTTCATATATTAACCATATGCTCAGCAAAGGGCGAATGACATATTCATTTAGCTTCTTTTTTTTATGTGTGCTCTTCCAGTGATAATAAAATATTTTAAAAGTGTTGTATCGTCAAGAAACGTGGCATGTGTATATCAGGGAACACGACAAGTTGAAATTAATGAAATTTTTATGCATCGAAATTTTCCATAAATATCTGTCGTCTGTCATCTTTCATTTGACAACGTAGATTCATTTGTTATCTAAAAAAGTTTCATGCGATTTTTTGTTTCAAACTAAACTTCTTGAAAATCTGTAAAATGTTTTTTTTTTTCAGTAGATGGTCGTAATATAATTATTATTCTTATTATTTTTCATTTTAAATTGTGAATGAGTGGAAAAAAATGTGAAAACTACTTAGTTTGAAAACTCGCATAATCTATCACAAAATTTCTATTCTAGCATATGCTTTCCAGTTGAACAAATTACTCGGCGTGTTCAAACAGTAGTTCCACTAATTGTGTTCTATCTTGGTTAGTTTGTTATAATTTTGATATGAAATCATTTTTTTTTTTCAAAGGGACCTCGGCATTTAGGAAGTTTCCACTGAAATATTGTTAATTGAGGTCAGTTGAGGTATGGCAGATCGTCCTGTAACTAGAAAACGACGATTTAATATTAAAAAAATCAAATGTCTACGGCTTAAGACCTTTCGGTTCGCGAGATCTTTCACATTTTCTCTTATTAACAACCATTTCATCTAAATATACAAACATGTTTCGTAGCCGTGTCGATAGGATTGCGGCTTACTACGCCATAGGTACGTGGTTCCGCTAGCAGAAAATATGAAATTTAAACTTACGCGTGTGGGTAGAGGGACATATAACAGATGACAGGCAACGCCAAAAAGGCACTTTTCCGTAATAGGTGGTGTTCCGTGGATGCAAGATGGCGGCTAACCTCTTATCTTCGAAACGGATCTACTGTGACTACGTCACACACTCGCGCCGTCGCAATCTTTCTCACACGCTCGGACGCTCTCTCTCTTACACACGGTTTTCCCTATGTCTAGAGTTTGGTTTTCCTAGTTTATCTACTGCTAATCCAGTTAAAATTATCTGGAAAAATATATTACCACGAATTTAATATGGCTTGATAATTTTTTTACCGGACATTTGTCAGTGTCATCTTGACAACCAAGTCAATGGCTAACTCTCTTATGCATTCATTTACACAATGATCCAATCAAACAACGTGAAAAAATTATCGCTCTAATTTGCTATGACAAATTATCAGTGTAATTTTGTTACTATTGGTCGATTTGAAATGTTTTGCCATGACGATTGGCTGGCAAGATCGTATAAAAAAATAATCACTGTAATTGACCGTTGATTGGTCGGTTCTAAGAAATTGAAGGAATTTCGTTGGCTGTCAGAATAGGCGTATATTAATCAAAAATAAATGTTTTTATTAATGAACATTCAAAAAATGAAAACATTAGTTTGGCAGTGATCACTGGTTAACTCTTCCCCTTCAGAATGACCAATTTGTCAAAGTTGTCATCGGTTAGGTCATTTCGCGGAGGACTGGTCAATAGGGAACACGCATGATTTTATTTTTTGGATTTTCTGCATCAATTCGGGTGTCAAAAATCACATTTAGTGAAAATTATTCCTCAAATCCAATTTTTCCCCAAAATTGTAAGGTTTGAAACACGATTTGACCTTGACGTCGAATAACGTCCCCCAAACACTGGCGCTCTTTGTGATTGTTTCCGGAATATTGGGTAATTTTGGCAAATATTACACAGCCTTTCAGAGCCCTCTAACGGTGAAAGCTTGAACTGTCTGAAGTAACAAATGGGATGAAAAAAGTTGCATTTTCAATTACGAATTAGGAAAGATAAAACGAAAAATTTCAAATTCTGGGTATGTCACTTAGCTTCTCGGATGGTAATGTTCATGTACAAATAAAAATATATCGGAACGGGGACACATGCCTCTTCTCTATTGTGGCGAATGAGAAAACCGCTCCACTAACTAGCGCCCTTGCGGTCCTCGAAAAATATGTACCCGCATAAACGACGAGCATATCAGATAATTTTACCGATATGTATGTGTACTTAGTACTTAATTACTCCTTTTAGATTTCCCATCGGCACAACAATTCTAATAATAACCCGAGCAGCTTAGACAGCGACTTTTTTTTTTAACTATAAAAACGCCCTGCCACCTGGCAACATCGACAGGTGGGGCTAAAGAGCCAGAGCTGAGCAGGTGAGAGATGGCGAACGCTGTCGACGACCGGTCCCCCGTCTGTCTATACGCCCGTGCATCGCGATCGCGTGTGGAGTCAGGCAGGCGCGCCACCGTCACAACCCCCCAATCAATACCAGCTGCGGGCGCTCGGTCGTTTGGAGGCGGCGTTGCCGATGTTGTCGGTTTTTCCCGAGTTTCGCGATATTTTCAAGTTTCACTGACCTAATGACATTTAGGAAAAGGTTAATATAGGTGGTGGAAGTTTAATTGTTTAAAGGTTCGCGAGTGATTGGAGTTGAAGTAGTTTTTTAGAGCACGATAGAGGTTTTGTTTGTTGTCGAGATAAGACATTCGAAGTGTGGTAACTTAAATAATCTGCTCAAGTGATAACTTAAATAATGTTTGTTTTAGGTTAGTTCAATAATGTAGATGTCCATTACAAAGCGAACGGTGCAATTAAATTAATGACGATTACTAACACGTACATTTTTGAGGCCTATACAGCTATATTATTTCGTCCAAAACAATACAACTTTCATAATGACAATAATTCTTTACGTTTTTTTTTTTATCCATATTGCCTAGTGAAGTAACCATTGAGTGAGTTCCTTTGAATTTGAAGGTCAAAAGTTCGAAAAATCCGACAAGGTACATAAAAAGTCGTTCTGATATTAGGTATACAATTATTCAGTGAAATAAAATTTGATGAAAGAAACTTCACTGAAACTCCTAATTGTCTCTTCTGATCAACCCAGTCTCTGTGCAGCTGGAACATCTGTTATCACCATTTACCGTAGATCTATGTGGTGATTTAAAAAAATTTGTGGTGCATTTACTGATATATCTGCTGTAAAAAACCGAAAAAATTCGAAGTGCCACCCTCATTATACTTCCTAATGAGCAAGTAAAAACGGATTACTTACGCAAGACCCTTTGTCGGTACCCAGTAAATTGAATATAATGGGGTACTAGTCTATCATGTGAAATTTCAGAGAAATCAGAGATCATTTATATAATTATTTCATTCGCCAACCTTTGCAACCGAGCCAATGAATGAAGCAACTCTATTTTTCCTATCCGCGTAGTACGAACTCTCTATCTACAATGTATTTTTTAATCAATCGTTTAAAAGTCAATTAATAGATTGAATCTAATGTGATTTGTGCACTAAAGAACATTGTGTTCGCGGATACGGAAAGTTTGTTCGACTCCAATGGTTACACTTGAATTTTCATGTGATGTATTGTAATCTTCAAAAATCATTTATTCTGCAAGCTCCTATCGGTTTTCATGTTGATGAAACTTTATTTCAAACAACCAGCTTTGTTTCGATCAAGGAAGAGGAGCATCTAGGGGCGGCGCTTCTCTACACACATCAAACATAATGTTCTTTTGAACACAAATCACAGGGCTATTAACTAATAAGTGTAGCAGTTAACATATTTTTCTCAGATAATTCTGGGATTAAATTGACGCATGTCCATTTTGCGACATCATTTGATAGTCTATTAGAGACGTGAATTATTGTATTACACCTTATTATTTAATCAAAAACAGCAAGGAAACAGCAGTATTGTGTTACAGCCGTAGAAAAATATATTTTCGAAAGAAATAGGATAAAATGAAATATTTTCAGAAATATCTACACTGTTTAGATATCCCATAAATTTTGATTAAAAATATATTGAATATTGTGGGTTGAATTCGTTAGTGACTTTCTCGAGACAATTTCAAAGCCCCTGTACCCTCCTCTAATCCAGTTCTAGTTTCATCTTCTAGTTTGACCTACATACAACTTGTGCCGCTTTTTGTTCGCGATAACTGTACTCCACAAGGGTATCGCCCTTCCGAAGCAACACCATCTGAACCCTACGTTAAACTTGACAACGCCGCGAATCTCGTTGGTTCTCTTTATACCACGGCCTGTTCTCTAGTGTGCACTCATTCGGCGGCTCTGTTTGGGTCGGTGCTTTCTCTATTCTCGCTTGCTCGCTCGCTCGGCAGGGCTCAATCCCGCTTTCGCTGTTTGCGTCCACGAAAATTCACCGAATCCCGTCGGTTATTCCAGTATATGGACGGAGCGGGGTGGTGATTAATCGGTTTTTCCAGCGATGCGATCTAATTGGCGGTGCGGAGAGAATGGACAAAAACGTGCGGTTTGTTGTTTCGGAGTTTGGGAAAGGTTAGTAGTGGTTTACAGGTAATGGCAGTGTTTTTTTTGTGGTCGTTCTTTGTCTGGTGACTTTTATCCCCTGATATATATGTTTTTTGTCCGGTAGAAATTTCTGCTCTATTTTTTGGAACGTTTCAGAACCGGCGAAAAAAAATTAAGAAAGTGAATTTTATTAGTTCAACTAATTGAATATATAAAAAAATTGTGATTGGTAAACATAACGTTTCGATAAAATTGTTGATAATACTTGGCAAAAGACCATTGAACCAATAATGAAAATGGATTATAGAGTGTGTCCCGCTTATCATGAATACACCCTTGTATCCCAATTATTAATAATGCAATTTTTTCCACAACCGTAACAGAATATTTTGCCAATTCTGAAATCAAATTTGATAACAGGATAGTAACATTCTCGCTCTTGATATTGAACAAATATTCTACCACATTTGCTGTCTTATGTATTTTGCGTGTATTTCATTCCATCACTTGTTAAGGAATGAATAATCTTACACCACTGTAGCAATAATAATGTTAGCCTTGACTAGCATCATAGTGACAAGATGTGAATTGAAATATCAAAATAATTTTTCGTTTGCTTTCCATTTGATTATATGTAAAATTTGTGATTGTGGAGAAAACACAGTGTGTTACTCGGTTAGAATGAAAATTCGCGATGCTCGTGGTTCCTCGCGCTCACCTTGAAATTTTGGTGGTGATTGTATGTGAGAAAAATAAAGTATGTGGCACCTCTTGACTCGTATTTTCAAAATCTCGAGAGCTGATTTAAACAGCAAAAAAATGTAAATACTTTTTTTGATAAGATTTTATTTTTAACTTTTCATTATCGTCGCATCTGCCCGTATCCTACGATTTAGGGTTTTTCGAGATTTTGCTAAGATACCCGCGCTGTGTTACGGTTGGCATGCTGACTTGTGTTGTTTTCGAGCAAATTAATCAAGGAGTGCTTTGTTGAAACAAAAGTTTTTGTCTGAAATTTTTCAATAATTCATACGAATTATCAAAAAGCGTTTTTCATTTAGAAGTGAAAAGCCCCGGGGCTTCTTATTGTAGACTTACTATCGGTAGATTTTGACAGATGTTATTTTTCAGCTAATGATTAAATTAAATTAAGAAGCCCTGGTGCATATTAGGGGGACACACTGTATAATCTAATCTGCCGCTTTAACCTATACAAGGTATTTTCGTTGGTAAGTATCCAACAAAAATAACTACTGCCTCTAAGACCGTTGGAGTACATCTGTTAGATTTTTCAACAAGAACTACTTTGCTAATATAATTTTGAGGTTACCTTCTGATTTAATTATTTTCTTGAAGTATCAATTCTTGCTTGTAAGTCATTGTGATATCCCAGAAATCTGTAATTATAGGTGTCCATGAATTGATTACCTGATATTGGGAAAACATAGTAGTAGTCCTAGTGATGAAGGATAAAACAGAAACGGGGATTAGTTGTCATAAGCAAAAAACAAAAGAAAATTGATTTTCTGGCTTACTTTGAATTGTCGATTGGTTTCTTATCTTATCTTATCAAATGTAAATAATCCTACATAGTTGTCGAATAATTTTTTTGGTAGCATAATAGGTACCACAAATTTTGAAGTATCAAACAGTATTAGTTACTCAAATAAACAAAAACCTAATGGAACTTGAAAAAAAATTGTATACTTTTCACTTTATCCGTTTATTATCAAGCAATCATTATGTAGTATATCTACCAAATAACTTGATTTTCTGTTTTGTCACATCAACTTTTTAAACAGGTTTTACCCATTAAAAATGAGTTGGATTACAAAAAACAACTACAAGGAAACCACACACTAATTAGTGAATCGAATGCACTTGGCAAAATTAAATGATTTTCTCTAAATTCCCTGCTAAAGATTTTTTCACCGTCGTAAAATATAAGCGACCAGCAAATCCTTATCTTTTCAAGACATAATAGATTTATAGAGATTTTATACTAATGGTCGAATGGGATTTTAGTATAATCCCCTCCAAGAAAAGAAGTTCTTTATATCAGGAATTATGGGGAAGGAGAAGAGAAAGATGCGATAGCTTAATAGCATGAAACCCGCTTTGTCTTCTGAAGGTATTATGATAGTTATTCCACAGATCTCTCCTCGTTTACCGAGGTATTTTCAGGTTTACTTTAAAACTTAAAAGATGGATGAGATAGAAAATAGCTAGGATCTATCCTTCGCCTAGGTTGAAACTCGAAACTACACAATTGTTGAACTATTTGAAAAACAAGCTGAATGTTTTTGATTTTTTTATTTGGTATTCAGCTCGTACGTTATCTACAGTGTGACCCACTTAAGACCAGAGCACCCTTATAAAATCTACAATTTCCAACCAATTGGAATGCTTTTTTTTTATTAGGTAGAGAAGTCTAGTAGGTCACCAAATTTCATGAATAAATCTCTATTTCCTGTGTACCTAATGAAAACAAAATCGTTCCAATCGGTTGGAAAATGTAGATTTTGTAAGGGTGCTCCGGTCTCAAGTGGGTCACACTGTGAAAAACATTTTTTGGGTCATTTGAAACAATCGAATATCTTCAAAAAGTTGATAATTCTACCGTTGTTATTCATGTTAATATTTCGATGCCTTCATTGTTGTTAATAGTTTCGAACTAAAAGTGGTCTCAAATCTGGTTCACCTTTTTAGTCCTTTATGGGAAGTTTTGTAGAAATTAATCAATTCGTTTTTCTTTATAAGTTATTCCCAAACATGTTGGGATTTTTTGCAAATCAAAACATACAATGACACTAGCCTCTCCTCACCACCATTCCCCACATGACGTTCTGGCAGGACAACGGGGACCGCCATTCATTTATAATTTTATTTCTCTGTTTTTTACTTTCATATCTCACATTGAAACAGCATCTAACTTTTTAACATCCTGCGGCGGGAAATATGTCAAAAAGTAATTATTTTCTGTTTGTGCCCGTTTCGTATTTATGAAAGTAATTATCTGATGGGAAAGTTCGGAGCATTTTGTGTTTTTCCTTTTTTTTTCAATTCGAACAACCTCTGGATGGTCGACTTTTCATTATTTTTATTTCGTACAAAAGTTTATTGTGTATCTTGATTACTTCTAACAATGAATGTTTGTTTTAGGGATATTTCGCGCGAGCATTCAAAGCAATTTTTAAAATCACTGGAAATGTGATGTTTATTCATTATGTTTGTTTATTGTGTATTCATGTTATAGGACCCATATTCAGGCTTCGAAAGAGTTGAACGAATCATTTATTCAGGTCCATTCATCTTCATCATGCTGGCATTTCCCTTCTCCACTGTGAGGAAAAGTCATAGATATTGAAATAGAATTAAACCTACAAAGTCGAAATACCAACAATATTGAAATGATTGATAGACCGTCAGATAATGACAGATTTTGTTGACTCATTTTCTCTTTTCTGGGATTTTAACCACTGAAAAGTATGTCAGGTTGAGCTCCAAAAATGAAAATTTAGCGATCGTCCGTGTGCTAGCATATAAAAAATTAATATTTCTTGTTCAGAATAAAATATTTTTTTTTCAATCTCTCGTTCATGGAATTTTAACACATTAACAGGAGTGAAAAACCAAAGCCATTATGTTTGCACGTACTCAAAGGGTTGAAATAAGGGCGCGATCTTGTAAGTAAATACTTGCTTATGGCAATCGTCGTAATTAAATTTATATCGTTAGGAACCCGAAAAAAAAATTCGCATGAGCCGGTCAGTCGTTGGATTAAATTTTCCGGACATAAACGTTTGTGAAATTCTTTTTCATATGCCGTTCACACGTCCGATCGCTAAATTACATTTTTTGTGCTCAATACTGACATAATTTTCAGTGGTTTTCCACTTCTTTTTTGGTGGAAGAGAGCACTCTGTATATTTTTCTGTAAATAAAGAAAAAGAGCAACTGATTACACCACTACAATTTCGGTAGCTACTCAGTTTGTGGACACCCGTGATTGATTTCTGCTATGGCAAAAACAAACTACAAAACAAAAAAAATAATATTTTGTGACGGTGAACAAGTCTGTGTTCTCTCACTGTTAATGGAATTTCTGAATAGGACGTTTTCAATGAAATGATGATTTCCAGTCAGTCTCTTCTGGTATTATGGAAAAAGCAAAGTTGTTGATGTATTCGTTCACGATGTCAAAGAGCGAGATCAAACGGTTCCATCAAGAGGAAATCCATTAGCATATCCGAGTAACATATCTCAACAGCTTCTCGGAAAACCCCGATTTCCATCAGCATCCAGCCGATGATCGAAACGGAATCTAGCCGTTTCACTTAATTTTTCTCCAATTTCCATTGGAAACGGCCCTCCCTATTAGCAGTTTTCTCAATTATCTATCTCCGTTCTCCTTCTGCGGATAATAGGAGCCGGATAATTGAAGAAAAATCAACATGATTGCCCGTTTGATGCCGTTCCCGGGAAAACGCCCCGCTCTGACAAATAACCCATAAAAAACTTTCCTCCTTTATGTATGTTGGCGACAATGCAAATAGAAGTAACGGCGTGAGGCGTTATTCGGAAATGACAAGAAAAATAACCTTTCTGAAGCCACTTGGTATTCTGACAAAGGGGTTTCGCAGCCGTGTTCGGATCGACTTTTGGAAATTCGAAGGCGTTCGTTCTGTCAAGAGCGTTTTTAACAATTTGACTTGTTAATTCTTTTTATCATTTTCAACGCGAGTTAATACAAG
Source organism: Chrysolina haemoptera (assembly GCA_958298965.1). NCBI lineage: Eukaryota > Metazoa > Arthropoda > Insecta > Coleoptera > Chrysomelidae > Chrysolina > Chrysolina haemoptera. The sequence goes on along the minus strand of OY282595.1, from coordinate 8,064,007 downwards.
GTGGTGGCCTATAGAGCGACGATGAAATATATTTCTTTCTGTTGTCCAAAATATGTTCACGTTTTTTCATACCGAGTTGCTTTCGCCAGGCAATCAGTGGAAATTGTATATCATCAAATCATATGGGGAAAAACTTTAATTTATTTTAAAATTCGACTCGAGCGTTAAATTTTCTTCAATCACGTGACATTCTCTTTCCGCTAAACACTATTTTTTTTAAATAATCGCTTCAACCAACTGCACCTCGGATCATAAAAAACCCTAGCCATGTTAATATAATTTTCAATGAAGCAAAGACAACAGGGTTTACTTACATTCACCTCTTACCTGTTGTTTTGAAACGTCGACTCTCTGTTATGATTTTGGTAGCTATCCATCCATGGGTAATCATTTATATTTTATATTCAGATTTATTATTCTAAAAATTTCAGAGAAATATTCATTTCCATAATTTACAAAACTTGTATACCATGAATTTTTCGTTAATAAAAACTCTTTAGTGAAGCTAAATCAAAATGGAATCTATTATTAGGACCGTAAACAATAAAAAATATAAATGTATGATTTTATGCCGTTATTATACTTTCAGCATAATCCAGAGGAATATCAATATTAGTAAATGAATGTGGAAAAGCCAAACTGTTTTCATTTTCCACATTATCTGTTTACTCTGAATATTACAATTTCCATGCCGTTTACAGTGAGTAAACCAAACATCAATTCGTTTTTTACAGATCAAATCAGTTCAACCCATTAGCAAATGAATAAATTATTCGATTCCAAATGATGTTACTTTTGGTTAAAAAAGCATGGTTCATATATCCGCTATTTCTCACGCGAATTTTCACAAGATAGGTAGTATTGATATTTTTTGCGTTATTGATTTATTTTTTTTGTTTATTTCAGAAAACTGGAGCTCGCATCAAGATCTTCTCCAATTTGGCCCCGCAGAGTACGGATCGTGTGATCCAAATCATTGGAGAACCTTCTAAATGCATTGAAACTATCAGAGAGATTTTGACGTTGGTCAAGTCGGTGAGTAATTCAAAATAGTCTCGAGAACATATTGTATGTTTCAGGTTGTTATTATTTGTTTTCATCATTACCAATCCGTAATCGATTAAAAAAGTTGATTTCAAAGGTTTTTGATTATATTCTCTCTTGGAAGATTCTTCTTTTTACCTTTATAAATTCTTTTTTTTGCATTTTTGTTTGTTCACCTTTAATAATAGTGATTATTAGTTATAGACTGATTATTTCTTTAATATTTTTTTTTTCATTCTCGAAATTGGGATAATTTGCCTCTTGTTTTTAGTTATATTTTAAATAAATTGGTTTGGTGATCACTCAGAATAAAATTATTAAATGATTCAAGAAAACAGTTTTTCATAAACTCAGAATCAATTATTGTTATAGTATTTGATGGAATCATACAGATTTCCTCGTGTGAAAATGAAAAATTGAAATTCCGATAGAGATGTGTGAGCCTTCAGATAAAAATAAATAAATAAATAAAGTTGATAATGTTGATATCTAAGGAATCTAGTTACATAAAAACAACTTTGATTTTGATTTCTTGTCACTAAATTTGAAGAAATTAAATTACATTTTTTTAATAAGATCAATCAACCTAAAAATATAAAAAAATTATAATTCATAAATCAAAATGTTTACTTGATAAAATTAAAATTTAAGATTATACTTAAATGTCAATAAGGGGTAGGAAAAATGGAAACTTTTATTTATGTTTTACCATTCGTTGTTTGCTTCTATGATGTCTTATGGAATAATTGCTTGAGGTGGAACTTACATTATACTATGAATAATCAGTCTTCACAAATATGTCCTTCAAACCATTTAATTCTCCTCAAAATTGGTGTTTTAACAGAGAATTGTTTTATGAATGAAATTTCTTTTACTGTCTTAAAAATAATAATTTATAATATCAAACAATAGATTAGATTATATTATTTTTCAGTCTCAGAAATACTCTTTATCTCAACATCTCAGTATTCAATGCTGAATTTTGGCAAAAAAAAAGGTGGAGTTTTAGGTCTGTTGACCGATTCTTCCACACTCTCCTATTGATGTCCAATTATTTTAAACAATGTAATACAATTTCAATTAAAAAAATATGTAATGTAATCAAAAATTTGTCTGCATTCTTTTCTATAATATTCGATGTTTACAGAGCCCCATCAAAGGAGCAGTCAACCCCTACGATCCCCATAATTATGATGAAGTGTACTCCGACGAGTACGGCGGTTGGGGTAACCAACAGGGAGGTGGTGGTGGTGGAGGAGGTGGCGGCGGCGGTCGCCGAGGAGGTGGAGATGGTCCAAGAGGAGGAGGCAACTCCAGAAACGGAGGAATGCGTGATGGCCCAGGAGGTGGAGGCGGAGGCGGACGATTCAACAGCCGCGGAGGCGGAAACATGGGCCGTGGTGGCGGCGGAGGTTCCGGATCTCGCGAAGGATTTGGGGGTGGCGGTGGCGGTGGAGGGTGAGTGACATACAAATATTTAGTCAGAAATGGAAAAAAATATATATTATTTGATAACACATAAAAAAATATTCGTTATAAGAGTTGGTGCTTATTGAGGAACTGTATGAGGAACAGATGAACTTTATGCCTCAACCTCTGCTTTAACGATTTGTCTGGTCGACCCAGAGATGTTCTTGGTTGTTGAAGAGATTTTCTCTCATCAATTTATAGATGGTGGACTTTGCTACGCACAACATAGAAGATGCTTTTATAACAGTCTCATCAGCACTGAACACTTTTGTTGTTAATTTGCAACAAACTTTTGGCTGTTTTGTAAGTCGTTGTTCAGCATCCATAATACTTGAATCTCATTTTATATACACAAGCTAAACTCAGAAGCACACACAAATCATTTCCAGAAAGCACACACAAAAGAGATAAAGCCAGTCTCATCAACTATATGTTCAAAATGAAATTTAAACGTTCGTTTAGACGGCTATTTTACTTTTTAGTTTCAACAGATTAGGAGGAAACAACCGCAGCAGCGGTGGTTTTGGAGGAGGTCGTGACAGCTTTGGAGGAGGCCGAGACAGTTTTGGAGGAGGAGGTCGCGACAGCTTCGGCAGCGGAAGCCGCGATAATTTCGGTGGGAGCGGTGGCCGCGACAGCTTTGGAAGCGGAGGTGGGGGTGGATTCGGTGGATCCTCTTCTTCGTTCGGTGGCGGTTCAAGAGGAGGTGAGTTCTCAATGAGTTTTTTGCCAGATTGTTTTAAGAGTGGAGTAAAAACTAAATTTTTTCATTAATTTATTAAAAACATAGATCAGTTACTTTAATTACCAACAAACTGTATCATTTGTTCGAGAAAATCGAAACATTTGCAAAAGAAAGTTTTTTATGTTATATTTTGAACTAAAATAGTTGTTTATTCGAGAAGATTTTGGTTCTGAAGTAAATTAGCTTTCAAACTAATTTTTTATATTTGTATTAATTGATTGTGTCTTTTCAATCACAATCAAAAATATCGGTTCTAACATGTTCTTTCAATAATCAAGTGAATTTAATCAAAAATAAAAATATATTTTGATGTCTTTCTTGCAGGTGGTAGTGCTCCATTCGAACGTAATGGTTGGGGTGGCGGAGGAGGTGGTGGTTCATCTAATCAGTTCTCTTCTCCTCCTCCAAGCATGATGTCGAGCAATTTGGGACCGTCGTCTGGTTCCCTGGGTGGCGGACCTATTGGTGGCGGATCTGGTGGAGGTAACACCACTCAGGTTACTATACCTAAAGAGGTGAGTAAATAGAAATATCTTGGCAGATTGTGATTCATCCTTCATAGTACATACAATATTACACTGAAACAAAAAAAAATAGGATCATGAATATGGCTTGATATAGTACTAATAGCAAACTGAAAACTTGCTTTTGATACACTTTTGAGTAAAGTCAATTTTCTTTAACTGAAAGTGGTAAATTCTTAGAAATTTAGTATCGCCCTCATGAATTTATAATTGATTAGAAATATTGAATATGAAGTCACAGCCACCTCTTCCGAAAATTGTCATGGCAGAGTTAAAACAAATTTGAGTTCTGCAGATTGAATGATTCGAGATGGGGTTCAACCTTGAAAAATGAATCTCTTCCAAGTGAGATGAAGTCATCCATAATCATGAATATTGATATGTGCAAAATCCATCCAACAATAACTTGCTTGGCCAGACCATTTGTAGGATTCATCATATCCAACAAATTTTTTTATATTTTCTCTTTGTTAAATTATGCCCTAATGGTTTGGATTACATTGTAGAAGGTTTATAATTCTAATTTAATTTCACTTAGTAAAAGGACTTTTTTGTCATCATATGCATATAGTGTAACACACAATAAAATTGGAATCATCATAAATGACATGAAAAGTTATGGAAAAATACAAAAATTTTTATTGACCAACAAATTTAATAACTGGGTGTATTTTACTTTTCATAATTACTTTATTGCAAAAGGTAATTTTTTTTTAAATGGTACCTGTAGTACCCCTCAGTTGGTGTCAACTTTCTAAAACCAATCCAACGGTATTTTCAAATCTAAAATCTGTTGTGTATTAAACTCAATATTTATTTTTTGTTTTGCATTACGTTAATAGAACCTGTACATTTTAAGTATTCCAAAAACAAAAAATAAAATATTCAGCAATTATAAAAAACTTATCATTTACAAGGAATCCAGTTCTGTCAATCATAGTGGAATAGTGCTCACCTATTCCTGGATTTTTAATGATATGTATTCAAGATACGAACAATTAGACATCTTATTAATTTACGGAGAATTATCAAAATTATTCACAATTATACATTGTCATTGAAGTACCTTCAGAAATGAGTACCATAACTTTTTGCTGATTTTGATTTTTATTTGACATTCAAAATTTTCTTTGTTTAATATTAAAACCGATAAAAGTTAACTCTGTGTTAAATTTATCCATTTGGCAAGGCCACTGTTCATTTCAATTGAACACACAATTTTCTTTCCCTTCAGCTTGCTGGTGCTATAATTGGCAAAGGAGGTGGTAGAATCCGCAAAATCCGCATGGACTCTGGTGCTGACATTACAATTGATGAGCCACTTCCTGGATCCAATGATCGCATCATCTCCATCACTGGGGCACCCAACCAAATACAGATGGCACAATACTTACTTCAGCAAAGGTGAGTTGAATTATTCAATATTAACGTATTGGTTATCAAAGTGTCGCTAATTCATGACCTTTGGGTTTTTTGGGTCTTATTTTCTCAATTTTTAATGTGTTTTTTACAATTGTTAATTGTTATGGAACAGGTTTTTCAAAAATTGTACTTGGCAGATTAACCAGGCTTCAGTTTCAATCAGAAATGATTAATTATCTCCGGTTGGTTCAAAATAACCAAAAAATCTCTTGTTTTTAAGAAAACTGAAACCCCGATATATTTACCTATATTTTTTTGTGTTTCATCTATTATTAATATTCTTGCCAATTGTGAAGGGTTACTGATTCTTGACCCACAATGATTTTTCAGATCTATTCAAAACGACCTGAGAACAGACTTTGGTTGTACTATGAAAGTATTAAAACTGGTTAGTCGTGCCTGTCCAAGTATTTCGTGGTTTATTTGTGTATACGTCCTACTAAGAATATCAATTCAATAGTTTTATCTAAACAGTTTTGTATATACTCTGCTGGATATAAGTGGTGAATTTTTATACTAAAATCATTTTTTGACAGAAATAAAAATTTACCAGCATCTCGGTCCTAATCTTCATTAGTTATCGGATTCAAGATTATATGATGTTTCCCGATATGTTTTTTTATCAAGTCTTTGAACTCGATATAAAGCTTATCAATATAAAAATTACTCTTAACAAGGTTACCAGAAGCCTGGCTCACTAGGATCTACAGAAATTGAATTTTTACAGATGAAAGATACACCATCTAAGAATCATATGCTAGGTATAAAAAAAAGAACAAATTCACATATTTCATCCTTAATTAAATATGTTGGGAACTATTGAAAGTTTGAGATTGATTGTAATACTAACAATATATTATATAGAGAATGTAAAATCTTCTATCATTACCATTTTTAGTTATATATAGTTACGTACAACCAGGTTATTTTCCTTTCCAGTGCAAATCTTGGCATCAGTTCCCAATCGAGACAATAAAAGAACATCATGTTTTTAGTTGAGTACATGTGGTTTGTTGTAAAAATAACCCCCTTATATCCAGAATTTTATTTATGGTGTTGTGTGTGGTCTTATTTACTAACGGATGACAAAAATCAAATACTGGAAATGCTTCTTCATTAATTCATACTTACTTGATCAAGATATTGTCATTTGTTGGTCCCATCCAGTATTTGATTTTCCTGTCAATTTTGTACATAAATCGAAGGATTCAACTACTAATAAGCAGGTGTGGATTTGGATTGTGGATTGTACTAACAGGATGGTGTTGTGTGGAAGACTAGTGATTTTGTTGTTCTGTTTTGGTTAACAAGGAATCACTAATCATCCCACAAAGCTGTCTGCTTCTTCAGGATCTTCCCGCTTTTCTCCTTCACGCTTCTGTCATCCATTGTTCAAAAGGGAGGCGAGCTTCTCATTGCATTTCCATCATATCTTTGATAATCCTGGGAAAAATTGATTGTTATTGCATAATTCATTTGGGGATTTGTAAATGTTTATTTGAGGATTGATAAAGGACACGGAATTGGCTTTCAGTCAAATTGGCTGAATTTTGGTTATTTCGTTTTTCATTATTCTGATCAAAAGTTTCAATGAGCGCAAAATCATACAGGAAGTGATCAGAATAACATAAACTAATAAATACCCAAAATTGAACCAATTTGACCAAAAGCCATTTCCCGTTAGATCTGTGCTGGGTCCTAATTTTTTTGGTGTGGTTGTATTATATTCCTCATTATTGAAAAAATTAAACTGTCAAATTTTTCATCTACAATCGAGTCTTAAATGGCAAATATCATCTTCATGGAAGCCATATAAAGTGTTTTATAACAAATGATTTTTATCTGACATGGCTATGAATTGTAAAATTTGAATGCATATTTCATGTTTTAAAACGTCACATTTTTCATCTTATTACTAGTGATGTAATGAATTTTAGAATTCATAGCAAGGCCCAAGTAGAGCAATGAAGTTGAATTCATTAGTACTGGTGCCAGCCAAGTTACATTTGGAACAGCACAGGTCTTTTTTAATTCAATGCTGGGTTAGATAATTTTCTTTAGTGAACATGTCATGAAAAGACTAATTTTATTTGACTCATGTAATTTTCAAAATTCACTTCTTTCGCTAGTTTTGGCAAATGTTACATTTACCTAAAAAAATAAAATTGGTCTTTAGATAACTGGTAACTTATATAATTATTTTCTTCGGTTTATTCTAGTCTTCAAATTTGATTTAATGGACATCCTTGTACACTGTTTTCTTTATTTAAATATCAAGACATTTTTAATTGAGCTTGAGCTTGCAAGAATGTGTTCAGATTTGAGGAAAATCTTTTTTTTATCTAATTTCATCTTTTTGACGAATTCATTAATTTATAATTGGACTCAATTATTTGAATAAATCATTGAAATGTGTATAATTCAATTTTTTCGAATATTAAGGAATTTCCATTTTGTGTAAAACTGAAGATACAAACTATTAATAACACTTCTCAAAGAATACACAAGCTATATCTTCAATTAATATAATTTGTACTGGGCTTCCTTTTCCCTGTTATGATTCTGTACATTTCATTGGTATATCTAACCCTTTTTTTCCATGCTGTTCATTAATAAACATTAGCATGTATATTTAGAGTATAAAAAAAAACTCATAAGATGTGAGTAATGGTTTTGCGCAAAGTAAAATGTCCACCTCTCTAACTGAATGAACACCTCTTGATTATGACATTTGAAAGTGTTTCTGGACTAGTAAAATGTATCAATATAGGATAGTTTTTAAAGTTACTCAAAAGGCGTATTTGATTAAATCATTTCTATCTTATTTATAAACACTCTCTATATCATTGAAGTATATTTTTGTATGGCAAAAAACCCAAAGGAATAATGGTGAGATGATTCATAATCTTTATTTTAATAAGAAATATGGTTTGTTTATCAATTATTTTCAGTATGCATTCTAATCAATTATACCATCCATACAAATAAATACTGAAAAGGTAAGATAGTTGCCAAAAATATCAATAACTCACAAGAATAATTATTGAAAAAAAAAAGTGGCAATTCAAATGATCATCCTTTGGCAGGAGGATGTGATGTCAAAGTTCATGTCAACAAAGATTATCAAAGATAATACTAGGAGTACTAGGTATAAATTTTATCGATTAATTTTTTATATTGACGCCAATCCTGTTCTTGAAATTGACCAATTTCCTCTTCCTAGGACAGACGATTTATTTTCTAGATTACAGGTTGGAGCAATTTTTTCTGAAATAGACCTATCTAAAGCCTATGCGCAGATTTGCTTAGATGATAAATCATACAGGAAGTGATCAGAATAACATAAACTAATAAATACCCAAAATTCAACCAATTTGACCAAAAGCCATTTCCCGTTAGATCTGTGCTGGGTCCTAATTTTTTTGGTGTGGTTGTATTATATTCCTCATTATTGAAGAAATTAATCAAAAGAATTGGTTTTGATATCTACCCATCAGAATGTATTTCAATATCAACGTATTTCGTACAGTGTTGCATGAAATTATGGAATCTGTTGTGCAAAATATTGAAGGGTCTGTAGTTTTTCTAGATGATATTTTAGTTTGCAGGAAAAATAAAATTGAGCATAACTCGCGACTAGAAAACGTTCTTGGTCGTTTACAAGAAGCAGGTTTAAGAGTCAATGTTGATAAATGTAGTTTTTATCAGTCTAAAGTACAATACTTGGGTTATGTAATCAATAAGGACGGGTCGCATATGTCTCAAGACAAACTTCTTGCAATAGAAAATGCTCGGGTTCCTGAAAATGACACCCAATTGAAATCCATACTAGGAATGATAAATTATTTGGTAAATTCATTCCTAACCTGGCAATGGTGCTAAATCCCTTATACAGTTTGCTTGAAAAGGGGAAACCTTGAAAAAGGGAAACCTTGTTCTATATCAAAAATTTCATTCAGTACAAACCTTAATGGTGATAGATATTGGGGAACTGATCTGTACGAGGTAGGAGTATAAAAAGTTAAAAAAATGTTCGTATGAGTATGGTCTTTATTCCTACTGCTGACTGTTGGTGCTACGTACAATGAAATCAAACAATGGAATTGCAATTGAACAAATCACAGCCGAGTGTTTGGGACGTTCTATTGATATTTATGCCTCATACCTTTGATCATTTCTTTGTTGGTTTAAAATCGATTGCAAAATTTGTGCCAAACAATCAGACATTATTATTATTATTATTATTATTAACATCTGTTTCTAAATTTTTGTGTTATAAAACTAATTGATATATTCTCTTTTTCAGTGTCCATAACAACACAGAGCGCAATAACTATTAAGAAGACCCAAGAGGGTGGCCTATGAGGAGAATGTAAACATATAATCGATCTTACATTATTACTGTAGAGTGGAATATTTTTCGGTTTGTAAAACTTTCGTGTAATCATAATTTTGATCTAAGAAACATTCCATTTTGACTTCTTTCATGGGCATTATTAAATTTTCCATCAATTCGGGTAATTGAAACGCAGTTCTTCCAAAGTGCAAAGAATATTGAAATGATTTTGATGAAAGTTCAACATCACGTCTTGATATTTTTTAATTATACTGTGCAAGGTTTTATATATCAGTGTTTTTGACTTGATTTGTCTGAAAATATATTACGTAACTTGTGTTTTAACCAGTTAAATAGGTTTTTAGTTTTATAGAGGCTCCCGTTTTCGTTTTTGACAATTCGTAACTCCTCTGCCATGAAGTTAATTTTTGGAATATTCATTATATATAACTTGATGTATAGTACTAACAATAAAAGTTGAAGTTTGTACTGTAATGGTGAACTGGGCGACTGTTTGGTTCAGGATTACGGTACGCCGTGGAACAGTCCAGTACAAATTATTTCTTTGATGTTCTATGGTTGAAATGCAGCCGACTGCTGAATAACTAGCGTTAATTTTTAGGTTTTCTTTAAGTAGTATATATCCGACTTTGTGTTTATGTATGGATAATATGTAATGATATATTTGACAAAATAAAAGTATTTCACTTATGCAAGGCATTTATTTATCAGTTGATTTCCCTTCAGAAAAGAGTTAAGAGTTTAAAAAAAATCTCCCGAAATGTGAATTTTAGGGCATGAAAAAACTAAACTTGACAGATTTCCCACATGTAAAAAATTGCGATTCCCGTTTGTGATGAAAAAATTAAATAACCACATTAATCGTCATTCTTTTCTCTAAAAATTATTTCTCCTATATTTTTTTCTTAGTGTTCCGAATAAGCCGAGATATTCACATTAAAGAATTAATGAGTGTGGTGTGAATGCCGTGTTGCTGATTTTTTCACCACGTCTCGGGAGATTAAGTCGACTGTGACAACTTTCTCTCCCAATATGAGGCAAACATCTGACAAAACAACTACTTCCCTGGCTAATATCACGATGGACACTGAATTATATCTGAGAGATATTGGTGCAACGTTCTTCCAAGAAGACCCAGTTGCAATTGCTTATTATAATTATACAGCAAATTATCCTTCATTTGGCTGGGGAACGACCAACTGCAGACGCGTTTCGCGGTTTTTGCCGCTCGTCAGTGACATGGTAGATTGGACAAGATTTAGAGTCGTCCTGCCCAATCCCAATGAATTATTTTCCACTGTATAACTAATATATCCTCATAAATGAAGCAACTGCTTACAGTAATAGTCAGTCTCAGTGCCACCTGTGAGAAAATATCTTACAAGCATTCCTCAGTAGCAAAGACACCAGGAAGTGAACATATTTCTAATAAATAGAGGTATGCAGCAGGCATTAAGATGTTTCTAAATTTCTTATTCATTAAATTGCCCTGCCGAGTTACACTAGGTGTTTGTATTGATATCGGGTAAATGTGTGTTGTTCAAATTCTAAACTGTTTAGGTTGGTGATTAGAATCCTTCTTCCTCCTTCCCCCTTCTTCCTCCAATCCTCCTTCGGTTTTTAATAGTTGGCACTTTTTCTCGTCTAATTGCTACGAAGCAGTTTCTCATTAAACAACCCAAAATTACCGGATAAAATAACAGACCCCTCGTGCAATTATAAGTGATAAAAATCAATATATAACTTTCTGTAGTGATGATAGCGATGGTATGGAAATTTTGTGGACAACTAGTGATCTGTGAATTTGGGTGAATAAACAGAGGGACAGTAAAGAAATGATGTACCAAAACTTACCTAAATCTTCTTGTACATTTTCTTCTGTTGCAATGATGAAAGGGTGACTTCAATGGGTGGGTACTAATGTACCCTGCAGATGTATCCATGCTAAAATGCGTAGGCTTGGGCTAACAACAGGTCCCGTAGCAAGTTATATTCAATAATTTAAAAAAATGCGTAATTTGTACCATCATCATCAAGCTTCAAAGGAGGCAAATGCATCAAGTACTACCTGTAAAAAATAAATCTGAAGTAATAAACATTAAAGAAAAATACCGGTAGAAAGCGTGAAAACTTCAGTTAACAGACACATAGACAGGAAATTCAAATTTACAAGAGGGATATTGTAATGAAATTACTTTTATTTCAAGACATGAGAAACTAAGAACTCTGTTATAATTAGAAAACAGAGAATATTCCTTTTTATGAGTATAGTTTTTAAATTGCCTTTGACGTAGTAAAGTAAAAATAATTACAAAAGTTGTAATTATTTCGAGGCCACCTTGATAAAAAAAATGACTACGAATTGAGAAAATATATATTCCGGTCAACGTAAAAGGTTACACAACTTTTCGGAATATTTTTCCGATGTATCTGTCAAGTTTACAGAACTTTTGGAATTTTCTCTCGTGGTTTATCAAAGATAAACATTATCGGTCGATACAAAAAATGTTTCATACACTTGAATTGGTTGCAAACTTGATTCGTGATATGAAAGTAATATATTCAATATCCATGCTTGCAGAACTCTTGGAATTTTCTCAAGGAGCATACAGCAAATTAATTGCCATTTTGCGTACTTCGAAAAAGGCTGCAAACTGAGATTTATTGCTTTCTCGATGTACCATTCACTTGACCAAAGTTTGAAAACTTTTGGAATTATTGTCAAATTTTCAATTTTTGATGTCCTCTATAGTGGCCTCTCTATACTTGGTGGTATCACTAAGGCTTTAAACATTTGGTACTTAGGGTATATTTCTGGGCTCCTGCATTCAAACTTGAAACCATACGAAAAAAATCAGTTTTTTTTTAGGTTCGTTCCAATATGAGGAAATTTAAAAAATTGTAGTTAAATAAATTTATTTTCCTCAATGGATTGATTACGTTGGTGCCAGACACATTCTGCGATCCCTAGCGCTAGTTGTAGCTAACTTCATGCCTGTGACCAAATATATAATCTGTAATACCGACCATATATAGCCAAGTTGCAAACCTGTTGGAAGTGTGCACTTTTTTCTCGTAAAAAAAATTTGCCCCGGGTGAGGATCGAACTCACGACCTTAAGATTATGAGACTTACGCGCTGCCTGCTGCGCCACCGAGGCCCTTATAGAATACTGCTTATAATAAACTGGTAACGAAACAGAAGCCCTTTCAGAAATAACTATACATTTGTGCAAATCTTATAACATTTATCTATAAAAATATGTGTTTATTTTGTTAATGGGTTGCACCCTTGTGAACAACCTGTCTAATACCTCAACGGATATTGAATTATATACCTGTCAAACATACGTGCAAAGATCCTCAATTCAAAGGAACATCTTGCAAGAGCTCTTTTTGGGACAAATAGGAGGAATCCACCTGATTCTTAGGGGATCCAAATGCATACCGTTTCGGAATTATTGTTCCTCATCAGTTCAGACTCTGGGTCATCATAGTTTTGTATACCTGCGAGATCTAGCCAATGACATATTACGGCTAGATTGTGTTATTTAAACTTTTAGCTGCGGTCAACGCAGGGTCCCATTCTAATTAAGCACGTGGTTTTTTCCCGCTTGTTACGGAGGAATTTTCTGCTTTACTGATTTTTGGGTGAACCAATGATGACGGCCTTCTGCATTCGTCCGGCTAAGATTTCTGCCATATTATGACAAGCCAGTATGATTTTTAAGTTCGACAGCAGTGTTTGCATCATACCACCAACACCAAGGACCCCTATACTGAATTGTATGTCAAAAATTTTGATCATTTACCAGTTCAGTTACCATAGACATATCGTTGCTTCGCAAATGATCCTACACTCTTTTTTGTTGTATATCTTCCATTGTCGAGCGGCAATCCATCACTTTGTGATTTACGTGAAGTTAGCCACACTTTTCTGGCCACAGTTTTTGGTTTTGAGTATACCTTAGGTGGAATTGAGGAGTTACCGTCTGCGGTGTTGCCACATCAATTGTTTAGTTCATTACCAGTTTTTTAGAGTATTTGCAGCTAGGTAGCATTATTATTCAACAAACTATTGAAATGTAGTAGGTAAGAAACATGGAACTGTCCGAAAAATCCCGAATTGAATATGAAATAGAAATACTGTGCGATAGACGCCTTCCAGAAATGTTAGTATTTATAGAGGGAATTGAAAGAAACAACGATTTATTATATTCATAATTTACAAGTTTTTATTTAGTTTAATTTTTTACTTTATTCGTTCGTTCGTTCGTTTTGGTCAAATTTTGAAAGCGAATTTTGACTCACTTCTGGTTGTCCGATTAACTTGAAATTTGGCAAGTTATAATAATTCCAGTGACAAAATGCATTATAGAATTATTTCTAGAGAAAAAAAAAAAAAAAAAATAGCGGCTCCAACTTGACGGACGAGATTTGTAATTATTGTACGAATCGATTTTAAATTGGTATGTGGCGTATGTGACGTAGAAGACATGGAAATGAAGTGCGGTGACATTTTCAACAATTAAAATCTCTTTGCATGGCCGTAGGAGAAATATTTTCTCGGGCAAAAAAAATATAAAACTATGTCAAGCAGGTACGGTGCACAAAAAACAAAAATACCATCGGAAAAAGCATGAAAATCTTAACATTTTCGAAACTTCAAATCTCTTTGGATGGCCGTAGGAGAGTAGCAAAAAAATTAAAATGTTTTCTCGGGCTATAAAATATAAAACTATGTCAAGCAGGTACGGTGCACAAAAAACAAAAATACCATCGGAAAGAGCATGAAAATATTGACGTTTTCAAAACTTCAAATCTCTTTGGATGGCCGTAGGAGAGTAGCAAAAAAATTAAAATGTTTTCTCGGGCTACAGAATATAAAACTATGTCAAGCAAGTACGGTGCACAAAAAACAAAAACACCATCGGAAAGAGCATGAAAATCTTGACATTTCCAATAGTTCGAATCTCTTTGGATGGCCGTAGGAGAGTTGCAAAAAAATTTAAATGTTTTCTCGGGCTATAAAATATAAAACTATGTCAAGCAACTCTCCTACGGCCATCCAAAGAGATTCGAAGTATTGGAAATGTCAAGATTTTCATGCTCTTTCCGATGGTATTTTTGTTTTTTGTGCACCGTACCTGCTTGACATAGTTTTATATTTTATAGCCCGAGAAAACATTTTAATTTTTTTGCTACTCTCCTACGGCCATCCAAAGAGATTTGAAGTATTGAAAATGTCAAGATTTTCATGCTCTTTCCGATGGTATTTTTGTTTTTTGTGCACCGTACCTGCTTGACATAGTTTTATATTTTATAGCCCGAGAAAACATTTTAATTTTTTTGCTACTCTCCTACGGCCATCCAAAGAGATTTGAAGTTTTGAAAATGTCAAGGTTTTTATGCTCTTTCCGATGGTATTTTTGTTTTTTGTGCACCGTACCTGCTTGACATAGTTTTATATTTTATAGCCCGAGAAAACATTTTAATTTTTTTGCTACTCTCCTACTGCCATCCAAAGAGATTTGAAGTTTTGAAAATGTCAAGGTTTTCATGCTCTTTCCGATGGTATTTTTGTTTTTTGTGCACCGTACCTGCTTGACATAGTTTTATATTTTATAGCCCGAGAAACATTTTAATTTTTTTGCTACTCTCCTACGGCCATCCAAAGAGATTGGAAGTTTTGAAAATGTCAAGATTTTCATGCTCTTTCCGATGGTATTTTTGTTTTTTGTGCACCGTACCTGCTTGACATAGTTTTATATTTTATAGCCCGAGAAAACATTTTAATTTTTTTGCTACTCTCCTACGGTCATCCAAAGAGATTTGAAGTTTTGAAAATGTCAAGATTTTCATGCTCTTTCCGATGTTATTTTTGTTTTTTGTGCACCGTACCTGCTTGACATAGTTTTATATTTTTTAGCCCAAGAAAATATTTTATTTTTTTTTTCCGTCGACCGTTCATTTATGATGTATTTTAACGCACTCAAAATCGTTGATTAATGACCCCTGTTAATGAATGATTTTCTATTAATCAACGATTTGATTATATGCAACCCAACATACATTGCTCTTATACATTTTATATTGGTTAGTACTACCTGTCATTATTTATTTGTCAATTTTCAATAAAATTTTAGAAAATGTTTATTACAACAGTTGTCACTCAAAACCTTATATGGTCCCGTGGCGTAATGGTAAAGTGCACCTGGCTTGCAGCACTGAGGTCTAGAGTTCAAAACCCACCGAGGGTAAATTTTTTTTTTATTTCAATTTGAAAATAAATAATAAAAAATAAAATAAAACTACCACTGAGAAAAATTAAACTATCTTTGAGTAGAGTTAATATAAATAGGAAATAGTGATTGTTTTTTATCGTAACGTTAAATAAATAAACATTGAAAATAAGATATCTCTATTTTTGAAAACTTCTGTCGACGGAAAAGTTTTGTAACAAACTCGTGAATTAAAATGGCGATTAACAATCTCAAACATTAACGCGCTCGCTCCGCTCACGCGTTAAAATATCTCGATTGTTAATCGCCCTTATTAATACACTTGTTCGTTAAATAACTATTTCAACTCTCCTACTGCCATGCAAAGAGATTTTAATTGTTGAAAATGTCACCGTACTTCATTTCTATGTCTTCTACGTCACATACGCCACATACATATAAATACAAACATTTCTGGAAGGCGTCTATCGCACAGTATTTCTATTTCATATTCAATTCAGGATTTTTCGGACAGTCCCATGTTTCTTACCTACCACATTTCAATAGTTTGTTGAATAATAATGCTACCTAGCTGCAAATAATCTAAAAAACTGGTAATGAACATATCTGTAAAAACAATTGATGTGGCAACACCGCAGACGGTAACTCCTCAATTCCACCTAAGGTATACTCAAAACAAAAAACTGTGGCCAGAAAAGTGTGGCTAACTTCACGTAAATCACTTTGTGCTCTAAATACACAAATAGGTATTTTGTACTTGATAAAGTCATTGACGTACACCCTACTCTCATTTACATTAATGATTTCAACAGGTATCGAATATATGGTTGTCGCAAATTTTGTTCGCCCTGTTTCTTCGAAACAAATGAGTTTTTCAAAAATCATCATAGAACAAAATATTCTTGGAATATGTCAAGGAATAAATAACCTCTTGAATTATTGCTGCATGTTTTCCTAACACCCTGTATAAGTTTATGCGGAGATTGGATAACTTGAATCGTTTTCAATTATTGTTTTGATTTTATTTGAATGTATTTTATTGTACAATTGAAGTGATCTACTAATATATTGCATTCCATTACATTAATACATATGTCAGGATGGCCGAGCGGTCTAAGGCGCCAGACTCAAGGATGACCTTGCCTACAAATAGTAGGTTACGAGCGTTCTGGTACACTCTGTGTGCGTGGGTTCGAATCCCACTTCTGACAAATTTTTTTTATTATATTTTTCGTTGATGTGGAATTGAACTTTCTTTTTTTTAATCTGCTAGGTCATACAAAATTTGTCTTGCTCATATTTCAAATTTCATTTCAGTAATTGCACAACGTTGTATAGTCACCAGAACTGACATAATTAGAGTGTTTTGAAGCGATTGGGAATCCGTGTAGTATATGACAATAGGTTAATTGAAAACGATAAGATTTTCACAAATTTCATTGATCTAGCGACATGAATTGCAAAAAGTACAATTGCCCCAATCGCTTGAGAAAACTACAGTGCAGCGAAGAGTGTCCCGAAGTCCCGACTATAATAACGTTTTGGATATTGTATAGCGTTTAACTCAGTGACATACAGAGTTAGTCAAATATATGGACCCGCCCATTTTTCTCTGTTAATATTAGAACTACTGATCGAAAAAAGATCGGATGTACCTTTCTGTGAATTCAAATATTTTTTTTGAGGTGCCATTTATTGAGGAGTGACGTCATCGGCAATTTTTTAAAATGTAACAGTATGAATATGAAGTTGCGGGGTGGGCAACGAACTGTTGGTCCTCACTGTAAAGGCGTGGTGGTATGGGGGTAATCATTTACTCCCAACTCCTTATTCATTTTTATACAGTAAGTACCTCATTCAAACACAATCATTTAAAATGGCTTTCTCATTCGCGACCATCTATCAAAATGTAACTTTTTCCTTGACAGTACTGATTGAAGGCCAATGTGGTTAACACACTGTATGGCTGTTATTGTTTAGTAAATCGATGAGTACAAACAAACCCTTCGATCCTGTGAACGTGTTCTGATGAAAATAGCGATACTTTTATGTATTATTATGAACACGTCGCGGTATATGTAATTTTGCTTCTAATTCTATGACGAGCAGTTTTTTTAAATGGTGTATGCAGTGTTTTTCCACGAAAGTGCTTTACGCACTGTTGACAGTGCGTAAAGTGACACTTTTGCGCACAAGTGCGTAAAAAAATCACCTGTGCGTAAAATCATCAACAGTGCGTGTGCGTAAAGTAAATTTTTACACACTGCTCATGCATTTTGCATTTTCGAAAAATACAGAATTTTACGTCAAATATAACTCGGAAGTCATCATTGATAATAAGACGACAATTCATAACATAAAACATCAAAATTAATGCTACAATTTGGCAATATAATAGCTATCAAAGAAAAAACTTCGCCTCATTCAACAAACTTCACGCTCATACAAAAAAGTCCTACCTACTTTACGAACTTGTAGCATAAATAGCTATTTCATATTCGTGAAAAATTCATCAGAAAAATTAAATGTAAGTGACCACGTCCAGCTTGGTTATACACATGAAATCTTATCGACAAAATATCTCAACCTTAACGACAATACCGTTTTTTCATTACTTATTACGTCGCAACATGGTTATGAGTATTTTTCTCTTCTCCAAGCTTTCATTCTTCGTAATACAATACACAATGGTTTCAGTAATATGGGAATAATATCGTTTCTTTTCTTTTTTGTTGAATAAACATTTTGGTTGACTGGACCACAAAGAACTTCAATTACTCTGCGAATAGACCAGATAATATTTCACATATATACCGGGATGGAAAATGTCCAAACACTCCAGCACAGTTATAGTATATACAGGGTGTCCCACGACGATTAACACAGAGAATATCTCGGAACTCGAGAATGGTAGAAAATTGAAATTTTGGGGTTGTAAATTGAAGCAAATGGTGCAGCTTTTTTTGATATTGTGTATAACGCAATGAGCTTTTTGTTTTCGGTCACGTGACATCAGATTCAAAATCATTATCAATGAGACAACCTATATATTTTGGCATTTCTATGTTTCTCCCGATAAGACTATTCGAACAAACTATCACACTAAAACGAATAATTAAAGAACTACAGGTACCTCAATACCTACACGGAGAAAAATGTATAGTGATATTTACAATAATTTCTGGTACTATATGTGACAGCAATAATTAATACTAACGTTAATATTTCAACAATTTTTTGCTATTTTACCACTTACTATCCAAGTTATTAGAGTTACTAAAAAATATTGTAATTTTTATCATAATTTCTTGAATATACCAATATGTTCTCCAGATTTCTCTCAGTGTATATCCTTTGTCCCACGACGTCAATTATTTAATTTTGGGGTCACCCTTTATATTTGGGCAGTCCCATATTTTTTGTGATGATTAAAACGAGGCAAAATCATAATGATCATTCATATTTTATTAAAAAATTACGTGTGACAAAGGATATTGAACTACCTGTAGATCTTTAATTAATCGTTTCAGGACACAAGTGTGATAGTTTGTTGTAATCATTTTATCGGGGGAAAATATACAGGTAGTTCCATTAATAATGTTGAATCTGATGTCACGTGATCGAAAACAAAAAGCTCATTGTGTAATCTATATATATTATCAAAAAAAGCTGCACCATGCTTTTATTTACAACCCCAAAATAACATAATTCTCTACTACTCTAGAGTTCCGAGATATTCCCTGTCTCAATCGTCTAAAGCTATGTGCTTAAATAAAACTAAGCAAAAACAAAAGCTAGCTCGAGCGCTGAGACGGCAAAGTGTACATCCATTTAAGAGCATCATACGAAATCCGTACTGCTATTATGACGAGCAGAAACTCGATTGCAAAATGTAATTTTTTTTGGCGGCTGTATAGCAATGTGTACTGTTATTTGGCATCAACTAATCAGAAAGCGTAGATAAAGTCCGTTTGCTATAACCATGTACGTTGGTGCTTATATGCGCCCCGGTTAATAACGCATATCACACTTTCCTCTGACGACAAAATAAGTGAGGAATCACACTGAGCGACCAGGACCGACCGTCCGCGACCGTCCACCTACGACCAAAAGTAGAAGTAGATCAATGAAAACTTTCAAAGTCACACTGATCGACCATACACGACCGACCACTAGAATGATTTTGTAAATCTGACATTAATTTGACATTCGAAAGGTTATGTGAATTGTATGTTCATTTATTGAAAATAAGTTAAATTCATAATATCAATAGCTTTGCTTTGAATAATGAGCAGTAGTGATACTGAAGAAGAACATTTTATTTTTCCGGTAGGAAATACCTATCCTAAGTCAAAAGTTCATCATAAATGTGTGTCAAAATGACATTACGTCAGGATAATGTGACACCGACCAAAATTCCCAGCAGACTACAATTTCGAACATGGTCTTTGAAAAACGGTCGAGGACGGTCAATGACGATTATACAGTGAGAGTTGTGCGATAAGAATATACGTGTTGGAAATTTTGGTCGTAGGTGGACGGTCGCGGACGGTCGATCCTAGTCGATCAGTGTGATTCCTTGCTAAAGGACTAAGAACACTACTTCGTAAGAAACAGCAATAACATTTCCATTTTTTTTTTCTGCGTGTCTTTCAAGACTCGACATACATGAGAAAAAATTAAGACGTGTCGCTCCAATTATTCCGCATCGACAGATAACTGGATTCGGTTATGTTGTGATTTTCTGGAGTCGCGCGAAACCACGAAGAAGCCCTGAACTTGACATCCGTGTCGGCGCGAGATAGGCGCCCGTCAAAAACTCCGCTCTGAGTGGTTCTGATCTACTCGCCCGACTCCGACACGTGTTGAGCGCAGCAAGTGGTCGCAAGGGTTAGTACAACTTTTGCCGGCCTTTCGCAAACTCACTTTCTGACACTGACCGAGCGTTCGACTCTCCGGAGTTGTTGGGAGAAAGTTCGCGCGCCAGCCTGGAGCTACGTTTGATTTCAAGGTGAGTTGCG
This sequence comes from Chrysolina haemoptera, assembly GCA_958298965.1. Taxonomy (NCBI): domain Eukaryota; kingdom Metazoa; phylum Arthropoda; class Insecta; order Coleoptera; family Chrysomelidae; genus Chrysolina; species Chrysolina haemoptera. Next base: position 8,043,183 of record OY282595.1, on the reverse strand, counting down.
GAGTTTTTTACTTTCAAACTTTTTAATTTTTCATAAAAGATTGAAGGATGCGGCAAATAATAAGGCTGTTACTAATGAGTTGACGGCTAATTTTAAAAGTTTAGTCGGTTGTTCTTGATGAAACTTTCAAAAAGACACTATAGTTTTCGAGGAAGGGTTTTGAAATAATCAATCACAACTCTCAAGAGTTATAATTTTATTCTACTTTTATTTTTTCAGCCCAGTTATTTTGAAAAGTTATTGAATTTTTAGGAGATATTCTCAATTAGTTGAAAACATGTATTCATCACGATTTTCTGATTACCATACTTTCAATAGTTTTGAACGTAATAAATGTAATGAACAACTTTCAAAGAAAATTTCGAAGTGGTAACAAACGAAAAGATATGATTTGAACAAAGTTCGAAAAGTGTGCCGGAGAGTATGAAATAAATTCAACGCATAATTCCGACACAGTCGATATCCCCATTTCACCACATTATCCCACAAAGTGGAAATTCTTGGAGGAACATTGCACAAACGTCAGATGTAATTCAATGTACGTTGAGAGAAGTATTTGTTTTCTGGCAGATATTTGCCTCAAATTTTCACTTTGTAGGGTAATGTGGAGAGAGACGGGAGTTTTGACTTTGTTGAATTTATTCTTTTCATTTAAACGAAAAGATGTGGAATAAGAATCAAAATTCTGAGAAATTCAGCAGAGTGAAGATTGCTGATATGGTTTGAAGAGAATTGGGGCATTGAGCGAATACTTGTATACAGCATTAACAAATCTCACCTTAGTGAAGATCTTTGAAGATATCCACAATCCTTAGGAAGATAACCTAGTTTGCAAGTTGAAAATGCGTGAATTAGTTTTTTGCTCGCGCTTGACACACAAACCTATAACTTGAGCCATCTAACCTAGCTTGCAAGTTGATGTGTTAATTGGTTTTTCGCTCGCGCTTGACACACAAACTTAACCTGAGCAAGCTATCCTAGCTTGCGAGTTGAAAATGCGTGAATTAGTTTTTCGCTCGCGCTTCACACACAAACCTATAACTTGAGCAAGCTAACCTAACTTGCAAGTTGAAAATGCGTTAATTAGCTTTTTGCTCGCGCTTGACACACAAACCTGTAACTTGAGCAAGCTAACCTAACTTGCAAGTTGAACATGCGTGAGTTAGTTTTTCGCTCGCGCTTCACACACAAACCTATAACTTGAGCAAGCTAACCTAACTTGCAAGTTGATGCATTAATTGTTTTTTCGCTCGCGCTTGATACACAAACTTAACCACAGCAAGCTAACCTAGCTTGCAAGTTGAAAATGCGTGAATTAGTTTTTCGCTCGCGCTTCACACACAAACCTGTAACTTGAGCAAGCTAACCTAACTTGCAAGTTGAAAATGCGGTAATTAGTGTTTCGCTCGCGCTTGACACAAAAACCTAATCTTAGGAAGCTAACCTAGTTTGAAGTTGAAAATGCGTTAATTAGCTTTTCGCTCGCGCTTGACACACAAACCTAACTTGAGCATGCTAACCTAGCTTGCAAGTTGAAAATGCGTGAATTAGTTTTTTGCTCGCGCTTGACACACAAACCTATAACTTGAGCAAGCTAACCTAGCTTGCAAGTTGATGTGTTAATTGTTTTTTCGCTCGCGCTTGACACACAAACTTAACCTGGGCAAGCTAACCTAGCTTGCAAGTTGAAAATGCGATAATTAGTTTTTCGCTCGCGCTAACCTACCTAACCTACCGTAATATTTTTAAGTTTGTTGACAAAAGTTTCTTCGAGACCTAATAGTGTGCGGTATCAAATTAATCGTAATGAAATTCTGACCCGACGAGCCACTATGTTGCCATTTGAAAAAAAATTGTAATGATAATTTAAAAATCAAATTTTACCCAGCAGATGCATTTTAACCGAAAACAGTAAAGTTGTATTTTTCCCAACACTTTAGGACTAAAATTAATAAATTGAACGTATTCATAGTCCTCTAGATTAAAAGATAAATTTCAAAATTTTAAAAATGATTGGGTACGAAAAGTAACAAATGATACATGGTTGTATTCAGAATGTCATTTGGAGACAAAAAAAGGGAAAATATACCGGGTGATAGTTGCATGAAGCTGACTTATTTGCCAAAAAATGCAGTTTTATGTATTATACAGATCCTTCAAATTTCATTCCAATATCTTCGAAAACAAAAAAAATATAGGGGCAAGCCACCTTCCGTGGACACCCGGTATAGTTTTCAAATTTTCGCATCGTATGATGGTGGAACTGAGATCAAGGTAGGTATTCGGTTAAGAAATACTTTTCCTTTTGATTTGAGTCGAGTAGTTTAAAGTTTTGTGGATCTTTTCAAATAGCTGTAGCAAATGTAGATAGGGTATTTGGATCATGTTAGGATTTATTTCAGTAAGCTGCTTTCCTTCTCAGAACGGACATTTCATTAAAATGTCGACTCGAGTTTGACTCTGATTTACGTATGGTGTTTCTTTCCCATGTTATCTTTTTTCCGGCTTTTCTCCTACTACTGAACGACCAATGCTATGAATTACATTGATATGATTACATTTACGCTTTCATACGATACTGAATCGTAGAATGGAAGAATAATATAAAAACTTTCATGTATAAAAAAAATTATTCTCTCTCCCTACTTTCAAAATCAAATCAAAGAATCATATTGCAGTAACTAGACGTACTTACATCAAAATGATCTTCACAACAATAGGCAAAACTTTTAGGTCCTGGTGCATCAGCCCTCTTCAAGATTTGCATCCGTTTCTTTCGACTTTTAGGTTCGAAAGGAACAATAAAAACCAACTTTTCTGGGTGCATCAGTATTTGTATTTGAACATTTTTTAGTTTCTGTTTTCGACATTTTTATCAATTTTCGAAGGTTTAGGGGGCCGATGACTCCGCGTCGTCGCATCAAGACGTATCAAAACATTTTATTCGCGGTATTTTTTTTATTTTCAATAGAGTGTATTGTAAAGTGAACATCAAAAGTTGGTGATATTCTTCATTCTCGCAACCGCTTGAAATATTCAAAAAGCCCACTATTTTATCAGTTGAAAACGACCTATTATTATATCTTCTGCTTGGAGAATTTTTTTTTCACTTTTTTGGAATAAATGTTTCACTATTTTTTAGCATTGATTACCAAAATCATATATTTTTTTACTAATTTGACAATTTGAAAGTTGCTGTTTCAAAACAAGAGGTAAAAGGTGTATGTAAATAAACACTGTTGTCTTTACTTCACTGATTATAATATTTACACAGCATCTGGCCTACTGAGGATTTTATTCATCTGAGGAATTTATTAAAGAGTTTCGTGGAAAGCATAAATGACAGAAAATATTACCAAGTTGGTTAATATTCTAACAGAAAACTTTTACAGCTTCTCCCAGTTGGGATAACGCCGTATCTGAACCGAAAATATTTAATTAATCGAGCTACTTTCCTCGACTCCATGAACTCTTTAATTAATTAGTCGAAAACACAAGGTTATTTCCATCTGACAACGCTTAGACATGAACAGATGAATTAAATCTCTAGCACTTCTCGAAGGCAGATTTCCTGAAACCTCTTCACTGGTATTTTTTCCCTAGGTGTACTTTTTTTTCGATAATTAGGTTCATTGTCTTTTGGAGACATGAACAGATTGGGAACACCGAACTCCCCCACATCTCAGGACACCCACGAAGTAGAAAAGGCATCGAATAACGCTCAAAATGGTATCGGTAATACACATAACGGTACCTAATTACATGATGCACAATAATAAAGTACTCCAATGTCGATTTTTGTTCGAAATTATGAATAGGATATTCATAAAATATGTTGTGATATCATCAGCGTGGCTTTAGCCGGGGAAGTAGTTGTTTTCTGTTAGATATTACATATAAATCACATTTTTCATTTTTCTATTTTCATGGAGAATGTTCCCCTCTTCTACTTCAATGTATTTGAACGAGGCAGTTCGAAAATGAGCCAGGACAATTTGCTTTGAATCATGTTATGTCAATTCGTAAAAAAGATGCTGCTTGAATCCGTGAGAAAAAATCTAAAACTTACACATATTTCATTGAGTAAAATACATATTGTTTTGTGAATGAAATGTGAAATGTAATGAAATTATATTAAATGGAGTACTAGTCTATCATATGAGAACACACCTCTGAAAAATTTCAGAGAAATCCAAGATGATTTATATAATTGATGTGTTCGTCAACCTCTCGAGAACGCGCCACTGAAGGAACCAACTATAATTTGTTCCTCCGCCTATATAAGTGCGCACTCTCTATGTTCAATGTATGTGGTTCACGCGAATCAACCAATGCATTTTTTAGTTCAATAACTGACCGTCGTCGTGTTGACTGCGATATTTATTTTGACGTATTTTTGGTAATCGATCGTTCTAAAGGCATTAACATCTTGGATCGAATGTGATTTGTGCTCAAAAGAACATTATGCTCGCGAAAACGGTAAGTTCGATCGACACAAATATTATTCAGTTCAAGTTTTGAGGGTTTCACAACTACTACTTTTTGAAATACAAAATATGGTGATTGGGGGGCGGGGGGACACATCAACTCAAAAATTTTAAATTGCATAGTGGGTCACGTGTCACATCGTTGACTGCAAAGAGAATTGAATTCTACGAAGGCGTAGAAGGGCCAACAACAAAATATACTACAAAACATTTGGAATTGCCACTTCGAAGCGACAATTGCCACTTTGAATGACAATTGTCACTATGAACTAACAATTGTCACTTTGAACTGACAATCGTCACTTTGAATTGGCAATTTAAAGTGACAATTGCCAATTCAAAGTGAAAATTGCCAGTTCTACATGACAATTGCCAGTTCAAAGTGACAATTGCCAGTTCAAAGTGGCAATTCTAAATGTTTTTAAAAATATTTTGTTGTTGGTCCTTCTCTTTTCTACGGAAGCGTGGAAGGGCCATTATTTTTTTATTTATTTTTTCTCCCTAATTCCGAGTTGCAACTCGGAAAATTACTAAATTCCGAGTTGCAACTCGGAAAATTATAAAATTCCGAGTTGCAACTCGGAAAATTACTAAATTCCGAGTTGCAACTCGGAAAATTACTAAATTCCGAGTTGCAACTCGGAATTTTATTGGAGTTAAAACTCGGAATTTAGTAATTTTCCGAGTTGCAACTCGGAATTTAGTAATTTTCCGAGTTGCAACTCGGAATTTAGTAATTTTCCGAGTTGCAACTCAGAATTTAGTAAATTTCCGAGTTGCAACTCGGAATTTAGTAATTTTCCGAGTTTTAACTCGGAATTTAGTAATTTTCCGAGTTGCAACTCGGAATTAGGAAGAAAAAATAAATAAAAAAATAATGGCCCTTCTACGCTTCCGTACTTTTCAACAATGCCACTTAAAATTTTTTTAAACTTTTTTTTTCATGTTTTTACTTCGAACCGTTCAAAAATTAACAGGGGATGATCTATTAAAATCCGCACTCCAATGGAAGCATCGAGAACTCCTGCGACGACGAAAACTCTTACAATCGTCCGTTTGGTCGAGTTTTAGAAGCACTGCCCACATTCCTCGCTTCGATAGAGCGTTGATGGTTTCGTAATCCATATCGTTCCGTCTGCCGCTTGCTCGCCGAGTTCTCGGAAATATATTGGTTGCTAGCTAACCACTCGCCATGCGTGGGCCCAGAATATTTTGTAACAATATCTTCTCTATTTTCGCAGAGAATCTCAATCGTTGCATTCGTTGTTTTCAACACATTATTTTTGAGATTCTCCAACGAATAAAAATCTAATGGATTTAGATCTAGAGATATGACAGACCACCTCACTGGACCTTTTGTTAAAATCCATAAATAAGGAAGAGCCTGATTCAAATAATCTGTAACCATTCTTGGATTGTAAGGAAAATATTCATTTCATTGGAACAAGATTTCGTTAGGACGATAATTCTATATGAAAAACATGTCATGCAGTATATCTGAATGGTTTGGAAGTAAGTAAAAGTGTTAGAAAAGATAAAAGTGTTTTATTTAAATGAAATAGTGAACACCACAATTGGCGACGAGGATGGAATATTCGTCAACCACTACTGCTGAAAACGGTCGACGTTCGTGAAGTGAGAGACCGGGATAAAACGAACAAGGGAAAAGGATAGAGGATACGATTCAGAACCATGAGATGAAGTTTAGTTTTATTCCAAAGGACAAAACAATACTTACTTTTCCTAACAGTTGATAGGAGATAAGCATAATAAAAGCATTAATTGAGTTGGGTTTTTATTATATGTATCTATTCACCATTGGCTTATTTATTAAAATAAAGTTTTTTAATTACTTAGTTTAGGGGTTAGATCTCATGTTTGCCATGTACTGTTATCATTGTCGAACATATTAATGTTTGTTAATTATTTTGGTTAGTTTAGTTTAATTGGTTGAATCACTCGAAGATAAGACTTTATTAAAGCAGATAAAAGTTCGGAAGCACAACCATCTGGGAGATCATCGTAAGATTTAAGTTATAATAAAATCCTTCGCTATATAGGATATAATAGTTCTGCTGTCATGATTCCATTTCAGTGCCTCATATTCTCTCGTACCAAGTCTTATTATGGCCGATATAACTAGAGACTAATTGGCAAATGAATTTCAAGAACAGCTTGTTCACTTGAGATGAGGTTACATCTCTTCCATTAAGGCATGTTATACGGAATTCTGAAATAAAATGAACAGAAACGAAAGCATTAAGTGAATCTAATTCAAGAACGACGTAAAACATAAAACCCAATAATTTTTCGAAAAAGTTCTTCAATTAAAAAGTGTGCGTTCCTTCATCGTTAAATTATATTGATATTCAGAACAGGGCAGAATCGAGGGAAGTAATCATATTGTTTTCGAACGAACTACTTTCCCTGTACGCTAACACATTGTTCTTTTCACAAATCTTTTGAACGATAGATTAACAAAAATACGTAGGAGTGAATGTCCCAAGAAACATGGCAAGGAAATAAAAATGACAGACTGCAGTTGTTAATTCTCATGGAAACAGAGGAATTCAGTGGCGCGTTTTCGAAGGAATGATCTTGGATTTCTTTGAGATTTCATAAGTGTCTTTCTACATGATAGACTAGTAACCTATTATTTCCGGTGAGTTATCATAGTTCACCCTGTATGCACGTAAGTATATAAACAGTTGTCACTGGGCAACCAAGCTTCATTCATTTTGCAATCTTACATACATATGAACTAGTCATTAAGACATAGCCTGTGCGGGTAGACGACGGTTATTATTATTTGACGTGGCGCTCCGGTGCCACGTCTTAATGACGTATTCACTTTTCAGCTGTAGGAAAACCCGGAAAACCTAGAGCACCTCCTCAGGTGGTCGGTGTGCATTCCAAGCTAGTACTAGACGAGATTGGCATTCAGGCAACTCACAATACTCAGCTGGACGCTTTGTTTCGATTACTAGCTATATCTAGACTATCGATTACACACAAAACTTAGCGACCTGAAATCATCATCAAAATGTAATAATGCCTCCCGGACTACTATAACAATGTTAGAATAGAATTAGCTTCAGATGATTTCTTTCTGAATATTTATTTCAAAGGACTATTTGAGTTGTTCGGTTGAGTTACGTCTCTCACTTTAAATAATTTAGCCTAGGTTTTGAATAATTCCAACATTTTTATCTTTTTATGAAGTATCCGAGCAGAAAATCACGTACATTCACAATTTTCATAATTTATGTACCATAAGATTCTGACGAGAGCTGATCACAAATTCAAAATAAGCCAGACCGAATACAGGTTGACGCCATGTTAAAACGGTTTTTTTTTGTCTCGCAACGTAAATATCTGCGAAGAGTTTGATGGGTTCAGGAAAATGAAACAGTGTGTCCTTATTAACAGCAATATATTTTTTTATCCAACACATGACAGTTATGACTGTCATTAATAATGTCATTTTAGAGAAGTAAACTATCAAATAACACACTAGTGAGTTATAATCCATAAGTCACTAGTGAGTTTAAATAAACTTGTGTCCGGAAATGCTTCGTTTCGGACATACAGGGCGTTGAAATTGAATTTTTTTGTACGCTTTTCAAAAATAAGTTTTGCAAAAATTAAGTTATTTGCACGAAATTTGGTACCCATGGTTTTTTTGACGTGGGAAATCATAATTTCGTATTATTTTTCATGTAACATCTAGAGGGCGCTGCGTACGCTGTCATTATTTATTTCAAATTGCCCTAACATTTTTGACAGTAAACTTTTGGTACTTTTCATGAAAAAATCTTATTCCCACACCTTTTCCAATTAAAAAAGGTATACTTCCTCAACAACGCTGGAGGTGATCTTTTTCGAGATATTTACAATTTTCTATATCAATGCATGCTCCCAGGGCGCTAAGTGAAGACTTAGCTCCCAGGGCGCTAAGTGAAGTTGCTTAGAAAAATTTCAACAATCTGTATCTCGAAAACGAATCATTTTCCGATAAACATTTTATAGGAAAAAAGTTGTTTATTTTGACAAGATCTACCACATACTTAGTTTTTGGAATGTTCTCAGCAACTTCACTTAGCGCCCTAGGAGCTAAGTAACATGCATCAATATAGAAAATTACAAATATCTCGAAAACGATCACCTCCAGCATTGTTGAGAAAGTGTACCTTTTTTATTTGGAAAAGGTGTGGGAATGAGGTTTTTTCATGAAAAGTACCAAAAGTTTACTGTCAAAAATGTTAGGGCAATTTGAAATGAATAATGACAGCGTATGCAGCGCCCTCTGGATGTTACATGAAAATTGATGCGAAATTATGATTTCCCACGCAAAAAAAAACCCGGATATCAAATTTCGTGCAAATAACTTATTTCTTGCGAAAGTTATTTTCAAAAGGCGAAAAAAAAAATCCAATTTCATCACCCTGTATGTCCGAAACGAAGCATTTCCGGATACAAGTTTATATAGACTTTTTTTCTTAAAATTGTCTCAGGAATACGTCACTTGAATATTTTAACGTACCTATGTTACACCCTGTATATACGGAATATTCTTCATGCTTCACCCATTCAATAGAAATAGTTTATTATAGTTCAATATACAGACAAATAAACTGATATTCATCATAAAAATATGTTTTCTGACAGATCAATTCTTAGTTTACTACCGACGTGACTCAATTTTGGAACAAATGGAGGAAATACAGTTCCAAATGACCTCCGCATTCCATAAAATATTCACAGTCAGTTGTACTGCCATACTTTATCTGCCATAAAATTCCAATTGGTACTTATTGTTTCCATGAAATAATTCATTCAGCAGATTTTTTTACGACGGAAGTAAGAAGAAGTAATGCTGGTATAAAACATTATTTAGCGTGAATGCCTAAAGAAAAATCTTTCAGTTTGTACGTTAAGGATGATTTATATTATTTGGAAGCTTCGTTCGCCCTTAAAAAACGGTTCGAAGACCTTTAATGATAAAAGGCCACATACAGGGTGGGCCATCAAACGTACCGGAAGGCGCTACTGCCAGGAAATTATCTGGAAATAACTTTAAATATGTCAAGTTTGTTTTTGAGAGGAACATCTTTTGAGGCAAAAATTATAGCCCAAACTTCAACCTCCTAAACGGGGCTGTCATCCCCCAAAATTTTTCAAATGGTAATAAGATTCAAAAGACATCTCATCGTGTTTATGATAGTAGTTCTAAAAGGTACGAATCGTCCAACTTCTGCAGAATATTTCTACCAACACCATGCATTGTTATTGTTCACATTCATTCTCACATTTGTACGACGGCTTGGAAGTGCCATTCTAGAAGGTATCTTTTTTTTCATATAATTTACAGTTGCAACTGTAAATTGGCACTAATATACAGTTGCGTAAATTAGTTCCAAGCCGTAGTAAATTTGCACAATAATGTGCACTGCGCTTGTTTTTGCAGATTTTGAAAACACATTTTATGAGTTCGCTGAAGGAATCCGAAATTTCTGGTAACTCCGACCATTTCAACTGCCAAGATTCATTATGCAACCACCAACCCCAATCGTTTGGAGATGGTAAAAAAAATTATATTTTTTTTAAGTGAAAGATTTTTCAGGTTCCACCCCTGATTTTTTGGTGAACAATTTTTTTTCTAATAATACATGATGTCGAGATGTCATGTGCCGAGTTTCAGAGTGCTACAATTCATTCTTCACTTTTTGCTCGAGTTTGTCTGTTGTTACTGGATTATAGATTGATGAAATGGCTTTTATTAGCCGATGAAACTGTAATAACTGTTGTTGAAAATAAAAAGTTGTAAATATTGCGGTTCTTATAACCATTTTTTTATTGTAGATATTTGTTTTCTGATTCTCGCCAAGATTTAAGAATAGGTCTCATGCATGATTTTTCCTATTTGTTCCAATAAGTTATACCATCCATTCAAATACTGGGAAAATAAGATAGCTGCCAAAAATGTCAATAATCAACAAGAATAAAAATGATTGAAAAATAGTGAAAATTCAAACGATTGTCTTTTGGCGGTAGGGTGTGATGTCAAAATACATGTAAACAAAGATTATCCAAAGAAAACATACTTTCGGTAGGTTTGCAGTAACTCAATAATAAAAAGATAATAATCAACCACTTGAAAAACTCTAGATAGACTGATCAACGACAAGTCAATACCATGAAAAATACATTTTGTTTACATGAACTTTGACGTCATACTAAGGCGCGCGTTTTACCAAATTCAAATTTGCTTCACATTTTAAAATCTGGATTGTTCAAAACTTTCAAAAGTTACAATTAAATGAAACAATGTTTAATGATTTAATAACAAATTAGATGGTGCACACAAAAACTCCAGTGATTTTGTGATACATGCATGAGACCTATTGTATTTACCGAAATTGGCATATGAACAAGAAATGTCTAAACAAACCCTGGAGAAAAAAAACAGAAGACAGAAGCTATGGCACAGATTTAAATCTGTATAGGAATTAATAAATTCTTGTGACCTTTTTGACTAGACAAAATAAAATCGTCACTCGCAATCGGTGTGATATCTGAACTTACAAAACGTCCTCTCGACATCTACGCTCGATTTACCGATAAAAACTATAGCGTGCTCATCAGAAGTTTGTACATAAAAACCCAGCAAAGAACAAATACCCGGCTTTGGTTTCAATTTGTATCACTCAACGGGGTGCAGGTCTATACACAGCTCCAGAAAAAAGAACATATAAGACGTCGCGACGCCTTGTTAAGAAATCCCCTTAGTTGCTGCTGTGATTTGTAGCTCAAACAAACCCACTGCGAACACGTAGTTCTTCTTCTTCTCAAGAATAAAACAAATGGTCGTCGTATTCGCGAGAGATGCGTGTAAAGTTTCTAGCGAACAAAGTTGAAGACGTTTCGAATATGATAAAAGTTTATGATGCTCTTACATGCAAAGCGCTTGCAAATTAGGGGATTTCTCAAGGATTTTATTTCATGAGGACGTGTTTTGAAACAATTTTTTTCTGGAGTCATGACATAACACAAGCAAATGCTGACTGAAAGTTTGATTTTATGGAGGAAATCCGATTCTTGACATGATTTTTTGGGTTTATGACCTTCCACAATCTCAGGGAAAATGCTTATCCAAATGAATTCGTGGAAAAAACCATTAATGAAATCGAAAATAGTACTACACTTCACAATCGAACAACACCACACACAGACATGTGACATCTCCATACACATCCAAAAAACAACATTATACCTGGACCCTGGACTGTCTGAAAATATAAAACGGATTGGCCATAGGTATGATGTAAGAACAACATTTAAAACAACCAATACATTGAGATCAATACTCACACATACAAAACCCAAAAACGCTGGTGAATGTTCAAAAAATTGTGTTTACAACATACCTTGTTCGTGTGGTAAGAGTTATATAGGTGAAACATCAAGACTCTTGATTGTGCGCCAGGAAGAACATAAAAGTTACATCTGATGGCGATCATATGATGGAATGGAATAATACCAAAATTTGTTGACACGATTTTCCTTCCACAATCTGAAAATAAAAAAATGTTAATCCAAAGAAATCTGTACAAGTGTAGAAGGGCAAATTAATTAATTTGCCCGACTGCTGTTTTGAAAGAAATTAATTTTTGTCAGTAAAGTACCCTACACTGAATTTGCCTATCTGAAAAAATGAGATAGATATAAGATATCGAAGGGTTCAAAGATGAACTTGAAGAAAACGAAAACTGCATTAGTTCTGATGATGAAAAGCGACTTATATTAAAAATAAATGAAAATAAAAATACTTATTTCAATAATTATTTCTGTTCATTTAAGTGTAATAAAATAATTTTATATTTATATTTATAGTTTAAGCATGAAAATGAAAAAAAAATTAATAAATAGCCTTCTCTGAAGATTTTACGTATTCGATTATTGTTCATTCAATGTTTTCGGTAATTAAAACAATTAGTAAACAAACAATTAGTTGAATATAAATGGTATTATATTACGTGAAAATTAATCTTTTTCGTCAATTTCAACGGTTATTTGCAATAAAAAATGAGAAAATCTAAAAATTACTGAAAAATCATTATGAAAAAGTCGTTTTTTGGTTTTTTGTTTTTATACAAGCGAACAATGAATATTTTGCTTCGCAAACATTATATTTCATTCAAAACACAAAAGATCGTTTTCACGGAAAATTCATTTTTTTGCGGGAGATAGAAATTAATATTTTTGCGGGAGATAAAAATTAAAAACAAGAAAAAACGGTTTTTAGCGTTTCTCTAGTTAATTTTGGGGTAATGTTGAAGAATTAACTTTTTCCGAGCATCAAATCGTATATTTAGGATATCCATCCCCCTTCACGAACATTTTCTGAGTCGTCTTGTTTTTACTTAGTCAACTCATAACTTACTTCAAATTTTCCGACCATCCATACTGCTAAGAATTTTTCAGGAAATCAATTATTGCAAATAATTTGCCTAACAGTAATGTCACCTACAGTAAGTGAAAATAAGTAACCACCTATTTATTCTTTTCCAGTATGAAGACTATCACAATTCTTGCCACACTAGAAACAATCGCTTGGATTTATATTCAAGAGACTTCACCGACTTTATCACGTCCTATCGAAGATAACTTCCGGTATTACAATGTTGGGGTATTGATGGCTTCACATTTAAACTACCCCTTCGATTTGGAGAGATGCGGACCAGCAATTGATATGGCGCTAGAGGAGATAAACGAAAAGTTTCTTTATCAGCACAAGATCCGATTAAAGAAGGTCCAGAAAAGGTAAGGAGAGAGAATTGAATAATATTTTTGGGGGATACTGTTATTTCAATGTACGTAGAAGCTTATGTGTATCAAGGTCATTTCTCTAACCAATGACGGAGTGGCAAACGGTTTATACACACACATAGACAAATAAGGTTTATTCGTTTGCATCGAGGTGTAGCACTTTCCTAAACCTGGTGTAATTTTCCCTCGATTTTATCCGTTTGCAGATTAATTTGACACATTCCTTTGTTTGAACTGCATTCAGTGACAATCGATTCAAAATGTGGTGTAAATTACACTACACTACACCTTGATGCAAACGAATAAACCTATATAAGATTTAATGAAGAGTGGACGACACTACTTGACGGGAGACTAGTGGTCTCCGGACGAGACGGTCATGGTACTGAGTTAGGCTGCTCCTACATTACAATCCGGTTATCGAAGTGTTTTTTCAAAATATAAAGGTACTTTTGATAATCTCCAATAACTCGATGAACTGTTGATGCTCTGTTGCCAGATACTAGTGAATGGGAATAGATTCAAGTAAGTTGCATGATGAGTCAAAACACAAAAAGTAATAGTAGTTCTTCTAATGCTGCTGCAATAATTGATGAGAACACAATAGAATATTTGATCAATAAATTGATACCAAAGCTGGATGTCAAAATTGAAGAACAAATCGATAAATTATGTAAAAGATTCGATACCTTGGAACCCAAGATGGAAATTGTGATAACCCAACTATATTCTATGAAGTCTGTGGCCGAAGCTAATGACAATAAAATCAAAAGCCAATGAAAAATTCTTTTGACATTTCAATTCACATCTTGTCACTATGATGCCAGTGAAGCCTCACGTTATTATTGCTACAACAGAGTCAGAATATTCATTCCTTACCAAGGGATTGAATGAAATACACGCAAAATGCATAAGACAGCAAGGGTTGTAAAATATTTGTTCAATATCAAGAGCGAGAATGTTAGCATTCTGTTATCAAATGTGATTTCAGAATTGGCAAATTCTGTAACGGTTGTGGAGAAAGATTATTATATGAATAACAACCAGATTGTAATTTTTTTACTGTCACCATCTCCCGGATTATATACTCAGTATCGTCTTTCAATAGTCTGAGAAGATATTAGAGATACTTTTTCGCTGGTTCGTCTTAATAGGCCTTTCTTTCAGCCTAGTTTCAATGTCTGATAAAATCTACTCGTGGCTTCAAATGGATTTAATTATACAGTATCCGCCAATCAACTTAATTCTGAACCATTCACAAGTTTTCGTTTAAAATTTTTGTCCCCAAACATATTTTGACGTGCTGATTCCAAATCTTTGGACGAAAATGTCGAAAACTCATCGGAAATATTTTTGGCGCAAAAAAAAAACATTTGAAAACTGATTCAGAGCTGACCTACTCGAGAACGGTTAGAGATAGACACATTCTGCGAATGCCAATCGATTCAGATTGGCCGAATAAGTAAATAGTAGGAATTTGAACGAAAAAAGTTTACGGACAAAAAAGTCGATTATATCATGATAGATAATTTTTTGAACTTTTTTATTTTTCATTTTTCGAATTTTAAATTTCTGTTCTCGAACGTATTTTGACGTGCTGATTCCGAATCTTTGAATGAAAATATCGAAAAGAAATATTTTTGCTGGCAAAAAAACCATTTCTGGCAATGACGGAATTAAATCATTTGAGGTTGGAGCTACCACCCTGACTGTTAATTCGCATAAATCTTGGTGGTTTGAGTGTCAATTGTCAATTGCAAAAACGTTAATACATCACTGGACTTCAGATAGCTGTAACCAAAATTTCATAAAAAATCTAAAACGGACAATAGGACAACCTGTATAAATCGGTAGCCATGATTTTTTCTAAGTAATCGTAACATTGGAACCACAACTAGATGCAATGAAAAATGGGTCACACTGTATATGAAATTATAATTCTCTGTGAATTATTTCAAAAAGTGTCTTTGTGCAAAAACTTCAGGAATGAATAAACTATAAGAGATTAGTGAACCTAGTCAACGAAATAGAAATAATGTTTGAAGAAGTGAAAAATCTACATAAAAAATTCACTTTTTTTAAATTTTAAACCATAGTTGAAACCCTTCATTTTCCATTTTAGGTTTATTCATAGTTGATAAAAGTCAACTGACCAATAATAAGTTCAGTTGAATCACCCTGCAAAATAAAATGAAAAAAATCTTCACGGTGACATATTGATTAAATTTGACATGAGCAAAATATTTTCACAAATAAATCAAGGGTGTAAACAAAGTTATATGCGGGTTCATTTTACCATTAAAACCTTCCGGAGACATCGACGTTTTCCAATAAAAATTTTTCACGCTAGCTATAAATCGTATCGTACCCAATAAATCTTATAGAAGTAAAACCTATTTGTAAGACTATAACATAGAGTTCGCATGGAAAGTTTCACATTCAGTAGCTCAATTTGTGTAAAGATATGCATTCTTTAATAAGCTTCGATAGGTCTATCGAAAGTATGCACGGAGAAAAATGTATAGTGATATTCACCATAATTTCTGGTACTATATGTGACAGCAATAATTTATACTAACTTAAACCATAAAATATTTCAATTATTTATTTCTATATTACCACTTACGATCCAAGTTTTCATGGTTACCAAAAAATACAGTAATTTTTATCATATTTTATGAATATACCAATATGTTATCTAGATTTTGGGATTTACATTTTTGTTCCAATTGTTGTATACGAAATGCTTATAAGCTAAAACAGGTTTGATAACAGTAAATTAACAAGCAAAGCTTGTCAATCACCGGAATGATAACATTGAATTAAATATCAACGAAAAATAATTTCGAATTACTACAAACGGTTTGCAATAGAATCAAACAGGTTGTGTGGTATACAAATTGTTATGAAAGTGGAAACCATGCATGTGTCTCTATTCACATGTCAAATATATTTTACCAATTTAAAAATAAAACAAAAAGTATTGTGCACGTTATACATTTTAAACAACATACTCTTTGCCTAGTTAAGACTAGCTGAATACTTTGTAGTATGTACGGTATCGGAAACTTTCCATCTGGGGTATAGACAGAAATCTACGCGAGCAACAAGGAACGCAATGATATGATAATACCACATGAATAAGAGAGACGCACTACTGTGCGCCTATCATGTTACCCCACCCGACAAATTAACAGCTCACGTCGATATCCCTTCCTCGAGCGAGTAGAGGGGAAATTGTAATGCTCTCTCAACATATAGCAAGCTATTCTTTACGCTCTCATGAAACTACCATACCCAAGATGAAAACTGTCCGATACGGTATACAATAATACCCTTCTCACTACAGCTACAATATTGAGCATGAAATATTTCTATATTAACTTGTGGTAGTAGTTGCCAGAAAGTTTTTTCTTAGTGTCCATTTTGGCCATCAGTAATTATTTGGTTGATAAATCAACTATTTTCTGAACACCAAAGAAAATAAACTGTCATTGCTTCTTGAGAGGGCGCTGGTGTGCAGTTGTTCTTGAGTAAATTCAGCAACGTCTAGGAAACGACCAACTGCTACTTACAGTTGTAGCAGAAACGTTGTAAAAACCCAAAAATGATTGGCCAAATTGGTGTGAAACAGGGTTGTGACAACGTTGTGTTGACGTCGGCAACGCAACTTATGTTTGGTTGCACAACTTTTTCGAATACGTTGCCGCACATTGAATTGCTACTTGGGGAGGTAATTTCGAAAATATATTTGGTAAGGATTATCGTACACGCTTACTTTTACAGGTAGTAAATGGTTTTTGGTGAGGAACATATGCACGCTCAGAAAATAAAGAAATTTTCATTCACAAAGTGATTTTTTTCGCCCCCTATGGGAATTCCACTCCAGGCCCTGATCATTCGGCAACACTCAAAAAGAATTCCTGATCATCTCGACAGCCATAAAAAGATGACCAATACTCCAATACAGAGAAACATTCTCAAATGGAAAATATATGCATTCAAATTCGCTTGAGAGAGAAAGATGGGAATTGAAAAAGAACTCGAGACGTATCCCCAATCTCCTGTGCAATCCTTGGTTCGTTCTGAATGAATGAATTCACTCCACCTTATTGAATAATCGAGAAGCAACATCTTTCACGGGGCACAGCATCCGCATCAAGTAAATAAGAAGGTCAAAGATGGCGCCTTTCGACAATTTGGTCACAATTCCCCAGGTAGCGTATCTGGTGAAAATCCGATGTAGTTTTCATTAGTTTAACCCTTTACCTTAGCCGTTGACAAAATAATCCATTTAATAAACTAATGATTTTCACGACACTTCCATAAACACAAATACTCACTTATTGTTCTTCAAAATTATGTTGAAATAGATTTATCGGGTAACAACTTTGAAACATAACTTGGACAATCGTGCTATAATTATGTTCCATTGATATTTAATAACAAGTATTTTAATGACGAATATTCATGAAACACTCCAACGGAAATATAAAATGGTTTGATAAATTGGCTAAGGCTTTCGCGGCCGAAATTTTCACTATTACTATTTTGAATCGGGTTTGAAGGATGACACCGATGAGTCATCGGAGTAGAACGAAGATGAACAGACCTCTGAAGAAGCTAGCCACTCGCGCTAGCGAAACGTTAGGAAAGTATTCCAAACCACGACGGCCTTCAAACCCGATTCAAAATAGTGATAGTGATAAAATGGTTTACCACCGGAGTGAAGCTGTACATAAATTGCTGACCAAAAACATTAACGATTTTCAGATTTTGCAATGTAGAGTATGTAATTGAACCATGAATTGTGGACCAAAGACGAAAGGGCCATCTATGAATACTAATTTACTAAGTATATTCTTAACAGAAGGAACTAACCTTACATAACACCAGTTGGGTACGAGAAGAAAATAATTTTGTGAAGACCAAGGCCGGTCCTACATTGGAAGCGGAATTTCTCCCGACCAGACAGTCTGAACGGGTCTGGTCGGGTCCGAAGAAAACAAACGCATGACGCACCGTCCTCCCTCCTACTCTGGCGCCAGGGAGGGGAGTCCGGTCTGAACTGTTCTGACATCAATCAAACAGTTTTTTTTTTCATTTGCATGGAAGCTTTGGTCGAGGTGGATCTTTTTAACATCTATTGAACTTGGTTTGGTTAAGTACTCCACTTCCGTAGGTATTCAATTCAAGAAATAGAAGCTACCCAAAACACCAAACTACGCCACTTTCACTCGGCGCGCGTTTCGCTAACAAAGTTAACATTAGCTAAACACGCGTCGAGTGAAAGTGATTTTTGGTGTTTTGGGTAGCTTCCATTTCTTGAATTGTATTCACACCAAAGGTTCTAAATATCCATTTTCGTTCCGTAGGTATACTTGTGAGACAATTAAATCAAACGAATAGGTAGGCAGGTTGTAAAATTTACTTTGACGGTGGTCTTCATTGAACTCATGAACCCATTTTCTTTTACGCGAGTTTAATAATAATTTCCTGTCCAATAACATGAAATTAATTAGTTCTTCGTCCATTTTTCACCCTTAATAGATAACTTTTCTCGTCGAGAGTTGACACAGTACTGATTCTTCCATTCCTGGCTGAAAACGAGCTGCAATGTAGGAGCGCTGAGTCTGGACTGGTCTTGTCTGGTCCGGTCTGGTCAGATCTGGTCCGATCTGGTCAGATCTGTTCCTGTCTAGTCCAGTCTGGTCCGGTCTGGTCCGGTCTGGTCCGGTCTGGTCCGGTCTGGTCCGGTCTGGTCCGGTCTGGTCCGGTCTGGTCCGGTCTGGTCCGGTCTGGTCCGGTCTGGTCCGGTCTGGTCCGGTCTGGTCCGGTCTGGTCCGGTCTGGTCCGGTCTGGTCCGGTCTGGTCCGGTCTGGTCCGGTCTGGTCCGGTCTGGTCCGGTCTGGTCCGGTCTGGTCCGGTCTGGTCCGGTCTGGTCCGGTCTGGTCCGGTCTGGGAAGGGGGCGACGGACTTTTTCCTCACCGTATAACAAACCACTTCATGGACACGTTCCTTAAAAATGGATATTTTTTTGAAAAAACATGTCAAGAACATTTTTGTAAAGATTTTCACGCTTTACTAGTTTGTCTTCTGCATAGTGGTATTTTTGCTAGAGTCTTCATTACAATGTATCTGTTTAATTCACATCACATTCATCCAATGGTAAATGAGTAATTTCAATAATTCAAAGCTTATGCGTGTTGTATATTGCATTCGATGTAGACAATGCTTGCAGTAAGTTTGTGAGGCTGGTTGTTTCGCTGATAAACCCCGGAAAAGGTTGAGGCAAAAAATCGGGAGAATAACAACCAAGTTAGACAAACCCGGGAAGTAAAAAATTATATTTCTTTATGTCTGAAAAAAAAAGAGGGGACACCCGGGTTTGAACCGGGGACCTCTCGATCTGCAGTCGAATGCTCTACCACTGAGCTATATCCCCTATATTTATTAACGGTATGACATCAGAACTTATCGAAATGTAGGCTTTCATGGCTAGCGTTAACATTTTTTCTGATTGGCTTCCGGGTCCGTGGTCCTCTTTGGTTAAACTCTCCAAAAGTTTCAACAGCAACTGTAGCAGTCATCTTCAGTGGCGTGGTCGAAGTAGAGTGAAACAAGCCTAACGATAGAAGTGAAAACGTCGTAGCACAACGGATTATAGTCCGTAATATATCCAGTGATAAGGCACTCAACATGAGCTTACGCGCAAATTAAAATAATTTCAACCCTCCTGTTTTTTACTATACAATTTCACTAGTATAGGCCTTGGTGGCGCGTAGGTGATCGTGTAATCGGTTGACGGAAATAACAAATTTCAACATTGAGTTGCAATAACGGAAAACAAAGTGCAGAAACTTAACTTTCTGTTAGAAACTCAAAATTTTCCTGATATCGTTTGCCCACCTGATAGATTTGTAATTTTGCATATTTCTCTTCAATACCCTAGCTGACTATTTCTGTATCAGATAGAGCATTATGGAATAGCTATATTCGTGAAGGACATTCTCAGTGAAGCCTTGTAAAATAAAAAAAGTCGAGGAAATATTCGAAGTTTGCTCTCATAAAAATAAGTGCCTATAATATTAAATTTGATGTGGGTTGCTTTTATAGAGCTCCATCCAGTGATCCAAAGTTGTTTCTCGATTAAACACTTTCTTGATAATACACTAATTCATACTGATGTTATTGCATTTATGTGTTCCTAATAAAACTTTAATATTTATTTTCACAAATTTTTGATTCACAAAACCACGACAATGGTTTCTTCAAGCAGTATACTTTCTCCGTTGTTACTATCTCTCCGAGATATCGCTATTTATTTTATACAAAAGCTCAATGAGTGCGAGAGAGATTTGGATCGACCTTCCAGAAAAAGTTTCTCTCTCCTACTCATTGAACCTATGGATGAAATAAGTGGCGATATATATTTAGTTATTTCACACCATGAAAATCACTACGTGTCTTTTCTGGTCACGGCATACTACAGGTCATTTAAATTGGGAAATATTAACTATGGTATAGGTATAGGACCAGATACATCATTATTTTATTGTTTTTAAGGATACCCGATAATATACAGGGTGTTCCATTTGAAAATATGCAGTTTTGACCACTTTTGTATATGTCGGTAAAATCACAAATTTTGAAGAACCCTGTACAATGGACAACAAATGCCCTTAGACATAACCAATACACAGGACAAACTTATTTTTCCTGTTACCCCTATAGAAAGTACACACTTTCCTCCCTCAAACTATGAGAAAATCACTCAATAGCAATCCGATATGTATAAGCTATCTAAATATCCAATAATTCAAATCAATAACAAGAAAAAAGGAAAAAAAAGTTGCAATTGCCAGGAGCTGAACCCGGAACCTTCGGATTAAGCCCAATACGCTAGCCATTGCACCACCGCAGATTCTCAGGACAGGACTGTATTGTCTATATTTTCCATCATGCAAGTATAGGTCCGACTTAGACAAAAGCAGTTGAGATGCGTTTTAAATTTACAAAAAAAGGTTCATTAAGTGGGTAGGAGGAAAAATCATATGTATTACATGGGACTAAAGTGCCTTTTCCTTCCTTGGATGTTTATTGCCCTCGACTTCGCGTCGGGCAGTAAACTACATCCTGCGGGAGGAAACTTTCCTCCCTAGTAATACAAATAGCTATTTTCATACAGCAGCATCGCCTGAATACGTTTCATGCTGGGTCGAATGACCCCCCAAAATGTTATACGGGTGGGCTTGTAGTCTATTTGTTATGTTGTTTCATATTTTTATGGTGAGAATGAAGGTGATTTTGTTTATCCAAAACTCTCATTTCTCACTAATCAGTTAGTCGTTCGGAAAATGATACGCGACAACGAAATTCCAAAATTCATCAGGATAATAACTTTTGATGCCTAACCCTTGTCGTAAAGTTCCGAAAACCAATTTTAGTCATGAAAAATAATAAAACTGTGAGGCTTTAGAATGCGTATTCGTATGCACACATGTTTCAAATAATTCAGAGGTAAACGTGAAACAAATGATCAATACATCAATGCGGATTCAGCATACTATATTCAGGGGTGCCATGAAAATTTAGAGCCTAAAGTATAGTATTTGGAATGTAGAGTTCCATCGAGCGTATAATAGGCCAATCATTTTAGCAAATTTAGCAAAAATGGAAAAAAATTGCAAACGTGATGAAACTTTCACAAAAGTTGTATTTTAGTGATTAATAAAACCATTCAAATTTTTCCCCTCATACAAGCCCGGCAACATTGTTGAAACACAAATATTATTAACAATTGTGGTTAGTTATTTGTAGAGAAAAAATGGTGGAAACCAAGAAAATAGCCAAGGTATTATAAAGCAGTAATGGACAAGTGAAAAATAAAAAACTGTTAGGTTAACTTCTGTGAAAGTTTCTTTTCTTTTGTATTTTTTTTTTTCATTTTTAATGCTAAAATGATTGGCCTACAAACGAACGTCAGTATTTGTTCAGTCGCAACACGTTTTAAATTTGAGTTGATTATTCCGAATTTCCGATTTTCTCAGCTAGTCAGAGATCTAATTTTTACGACGGGAAAGAAAAGTACAGGAATTTTCGTATGCCTGATTAGGCAATAAATCATAAGGGAGACGACATGTATATATTTGCTAACAACCCTGCAGACGTTGTCCTGCCCGAACGTTGAACAGAATGGAATTGTCAAATAAAAGTCAATTATTCATGAATTTATTCGTGAAAGAGCGTTAGACAAAGAGAGTGCGTTACTCGGAGCCGGTCAAAACTACTCCGATTTTGATGATTTTTTAAAAATGTCTGTAATTAAAAGGATTTTCACTTTTATGGATTGAAAATTGACGATTTGATCGACAAATTTACTCGCAAATTTATCAAAATATTTCGAAAAAAATAATTGTGAAATATTTTTTTTGTATACAGTGTGACCCATTTAAGATAGGACCACCCTTATAAAACTTACATTTTTCAACAGATTGGAATGATTTTTTTTAGTTCGGTAGACATTCAAAAAGTCTACTAGGACACCAAATTTCATGATTGAATCTCCAGATTAGTTGGCCCTGGAAACTAATCTTATTTTTAAAGGTCAAAAATCTAAAAAAATTACTAACGATTTTTTGGGAAAAAATCTGACTACACCACTGGATTCGCCACATTTTCAATCGCTCACATGTAAATTGCGTTGAAATGTGTCAATCAATAAAAAAGTTATAGGGGAATGAAATATGAGAAATATGCCGTTTAATCCCCACCACTTCAATTCCAAAACTTTTATCAGAACTTTGACTACACCACTGGATTCACTGACCAAATTTTCATCGAAATCTGTTGATAAATAAAAAAATTAATTATGAGATAAAATGACATTTTCCTGACATTTCATTAATGTATATTATTCAAATTTAATCATCTTATGATTTTCTTATTTATGAACAGATTTCGATAAAATTTTGACCAGTGATATATCGAGACCTCCTTAATACAGTGGTGTATTCCGAATTTCACCGGGTTTCGATTTCAAGTCTGCAGCGTGCTAAAGTGGTGTCGGGATCAAGTCATTGCCAGATCCTATCATAATATTTTGACGAATCTTAACCAACGTAAGTATTCAAATACATTATTTTTTTGCACGTATCCATGAGGAATATCTTGAGGGGTAACTTGTTGTTTAGATCCTGCCTTTACAGGCGCTTACATGAAGAAAAACAATTTTGGGTTACGTTTATGTTGCCAAATTGCTTTCGGGAAATGCCGATCAAAATACCGGTAGTGACCGGTATTACCCCACATGTTTTCTTATGACTATGTGGAATACGTTTTAGTTTTTGTCTGTTTTTTAAATAATGCGTTTCATTTGTTACAGATGGCTAAAAATTATATCAAAAAAGGAAACAAAGCTAAATGGACCTCCGAGCAACTTCAAAATGCCTGGCAATTTAATGAAGGAGGTCACTTAATCCGATCATCAAGCCAGAAATTCCACATTCCATTCAGCACACTACAGGAAAGAAAATTAAAAAATAATACAACCGCTCCACGTATTCAAATAATTGTTTTTTAATTTTTTGATAACCAAAGGTTAATTTCGTTTTGTAAGTTAGGACTTGTTGTTTCATAATCACTTACATTATTATCTTAATACGCTTTTCTGATCGATGTTGTTTCATTATTTTCCCAAAAATAGTGATCCTAATGACAAAAAGCATTGAAAATTGGCTGAGTGTCATTACCCGCAGAGTTGGGGAATACCGGTAAAAGGCATGGCATTGATAAGGTTCTAGATACTTTTTTGCAGTTCATTATTTTGAATCAAGAAGTATCACCCGGCTAGTTCATAAATCCTATGCTATTCACATGTTACAGAAGAGTAATATTTTTTTAGTTTTATATGTAATTTGGCTTAGCTGACCGCCATTCCTCCACTCTGTCCTATACATCCAAATAAATCGCATCTAACAAAGACAGATGGATCAAACTAATTTCCGTGTATAATTTATTCCTTTCAGAGCCAGAATCGAATTCAGCATGCGCTAATGAAAACCTACCAGGTATTTCGACCTTCGACATCAATTATTAATTTACTTGTATTCAGTTGGCACGTCCACCCAACGCGTGATTAGCATGCAGCATCTCCTACACAAGTACAAATCAAAGAAAGGATCCCCCATGCATCGTATTCTTTGGTTCATTTGAATCTGGATATGTAGTAGATACACGGAAATTCTGAATGAACTCAAATATTGTATTGGAATTTGTGAATGTTACGAACAATGATATGAAAGAAAATCTAGAATGGGGATTTGTTTATTTATTCCTATTGCCCTAAAATAGTTTTTTGAATATTGAAAAATTTTCTATTGAAAATATGTTGGTGATATAAAGGATTTAAAAAATTTTGGGAAACCTTTTAATAATATAAATGTGACTCCAGGGGTTCCGCAAGGTTCACACCTTGGACGTATATTATTTCATGTTCTGCTGATTTTCGGGTTCTGCCGTGGTTTCTTTGGTTGAGATCTCCAAACTTTTCAACTGCAACCGCAGCAGTCATCTTCAGTGGCGTGGTTTGAAGTACTCTTCTTGACGTATCAACTGAATCTGAAGCTTCTCTTCCTGGCATGCTAATTTCAGTGTTGTTTTGGCACAAACTTTCTGCAATTGTGGGTTCGCTTGTAGTTTCCGGGTGAAATGGCTTTGATTTGGCGAATTGCAGAGCTGTGTGCCAGAATATTCCCCGTCGGGGAATTATCCTCTCGGGGAATCATCTAGTCGGTGAACTGTTGTCGGGGAATTGCCCGTCAGTGAATTGTTGTCGGGGAATATTCCCCGTCGGGGAATTATCCTCTCGGGGAATCATCTAGTCGGTGAACTGTTGTCGGGGAATTACCCGTCGTTGAATTGTTGTCGGGGAATTATCCTCTCAGGGAATCATCTAGTCGGTGAACTGTTGTCGGGGAATTGCCCGTAGGTGAATTGTTGTCGGGCAATATTCCCCGTCGGGGAATTATCCTCTCGGGGAATCATCTAGTCGGTGAACTGTTGCCGGGGAATTGCCCGTCGGGGAATATTCCCCGTCGGGGAATCATCTAGTCGGTGAACTGTTGTCGGGGAATTGCCCGTCGGGGAATATTCCCCGTCGGGGTATCATCTAGTCGGTGAACTGTTGTCGGGGAATTACCCGTCGGTGAATTGTTGTCGGGGAATTATCCTCTCGGAGAATCATCTAGTCGGTGAACTGTTGTCGGGGAATTGCCCGTCGGGGAATATTCCCCGTCGGGGTATCATCTAGTCGGTGAACTGTTGTCGGGGAATTGCCCGTCGGGGAATATTCCCCGTCGGGGTATCATCAATTCGGTGAACTGTTGTCGGGGAATTACCCGTCGGTGAATTGTTGCCGGGGAATTATCCTCTCGGGGAATCATCTAGTCGGTGAACTGTTGTAGGGGAATTGCCCGTCGGTGAATTGTCGTCGGGGAATTATCCGGTTCCCGGTTGGGTGTTGGGTGGAACTTTAAGCAGTATTCAATATTTTTTTCTTCCAGCTATCCATCATGTAGCGGCTCCGTAGCCCCTGGTTTAGCTGCAGACATGCATTTCTTATCGGACGTGATAGCTTTCGTAGGACCAGCTTGTCTTTTCGCATTGGAGCCGGTTGCGAGGCTTGCTGCATATTGGAACACGCCGATCATAACTGGAATGGGGGACCAGGTAGGTTTTCTGACAATTATCATAAGAGACTTATAATACTATATTTTTTGATGTTTCAGCCCCCTTCTGAAGGAGAGATATCTGTTACATCAAGGATCCTCAGGAGATATAATGCAAAAAGCAAAAGTAATACGGCGGTGAGTTTTCTGAAAAAATCCACCATTAAATACTTATACTTATTATTTTCTTCCTTATATTTTTTTTGGCGAACTCATTCGTTACATGCGATTCAATTGAGTATCGTTTCAAAAAAGGAGTTATGACAGATATTTTTCAGACAGACCCAATCGAATCAAATTGTATTTATACCAAGAAAGTTTTGCGGTAGTTTTGATTACTTCCATTCTCTATGTTTTTTGGGGTGCTGAATCCGAATCTGAGGTTTGCTAACAAATTTTCGTGACGGAACATTGAAAAAAATGCCAATAAAAAACGTAAAAAATCTTTCTACTGCGGTTTATTGCTTATAAGTTGAAAACTACAAATTTTTCGTTGATAACCTTCCTCTAAGGAATGAAAGAGCATAACATTTTCTACAAACCTTACCATACAAGTTTTTTTCTACGACGAACACTTCGGGCTCAAGGATTACTTGTAAATTGGCATACTTCAGCTGACTGGAAAAAATCCCACTTTTTCACTAGAAAACTCTAATTTATTATTGAAGTTAATTAGTGGATTCCCCACAGTTCTCTGCACATACCTTATTAAGATCATACGATAAAGGTACTGGTCTCTTTTTCAAAAATTACATACAAGTTATTTAATGAGATCCGAAATCGTACAAAACTTGAAATTCAACAAAAATCTTGAGAAAATATTTCAAATGATAATATTATTATATATTATCATATATTATACGATCTAGTTACCCCACCGCGGTCTTCGGTCAGATATAGAAACTGGAAAAGATACTCAGCGTCACTCAGTGAGTCTCTCGAGAGGCCCGCGACTGAAATACGAGACAGGGAAAAACTTGAGAGGACAGTAGACGAAGTGGACAAGGCAATAGTCGAAGCTTACGAGGAAAGCTGTCTTGGGGAAAAAAGGTTAAAAATAACAAAACGGTCTGGTGGAATGAGCATCTAGAAACCCTCGGAGGTAGGGTGCGGAACCTTTCCCAAGATTGGACCTCATACAAGGCTAAACAATGAACAATGAAGGTGGCCATGATTGTCTTATATCTTATTTCTACTTATATCAAAGTCGTCCAAACAATTACTAAAGAGAAAAGTCGTTTCTACACTATTCTTGGTAGATACGATTTTTTATTTGAGTAACGTTAGTATATCCTGTTACTAAGGAAATTCCTATGGTTTGTTCCTGTTTCGTACACTTCAAAATATTCCTAAATTATTCTTCTTTCGTACATTGAATTATTCAAACCATGTTCGACTTCTCGTTTCGTACACCGACAACTTGGGCGCGAGGAAATAAAAAAAAATTGTGAGGAGTAATTCCTTAGTCTGTTCTATCCCGAACAAACTAAACTTACGTGGACAATTAAGCGCGAGGAAATCAAAGGAATAAATTTAGTGAGGAATAATTTTTTAGTATGTTCTAACCAGATCGAACTAACCTTACGTGCAAACTTGAAGCAGGTACAAATATTACTGGTATGGTCGGTAGGGTAAGTTCCAGTGATATTGTATACATCCACTTCTCTTCAATATGAATTGTATTTCAAGGCCACTATACACATGATTTGGGTTATCACAGTGGTCGATGTTCGAAACGAGAAGCCAACAATTCATTAATTAATTCAGTCAATTCAGTGTACCAAAAAAAATATTTTAGGTGTACAACTAAGTCATAGATTCTCTTCTATTTTTCCTCCGTTATCAACTCGTTCAAAACTCTATTTCTATCAGGTTTGGAGAAATAAGATAGTTTTCGACAACGTCGAATGAAATATGCTAATAAATTCTTTAGGGTGACATTTGCTGTCTTGATACATAGGGTGTTCGGTGAAAATCAATCAACATTCTGTCATTTATTACTTCTTTCCTGAGAAGATGTAACCAGGATATGGTGCATTTCCATCGAGTTTGTTGAAAATCAGCTTTTCGATCAAATAATGCAGTTATTTCTTCCTACTTCCATCTTTTTTTGGTTTGATTAACATTTTTGAATCATTCAATTCCAACATAAACATGTTCGTTATTTCAATATTTGTTTTGTTCATTTTCAAGAGAAAAATATTCAGTAAAAATTTCACAAAACCTATCACATTCACAGCAATCTGTCAAGTACAGAGTTATATGTATACACTTTCCATAACAAAAGAAACCCCTTTTCAGTATACCAACAAGGCTTTATTATTTCCGTGTAATTAACAACTTTGTTTATATCACGACCCACGATTATAATATCGACCGATACCTGTTTCTCTGTCAGTGTATTCATTTGTCTTACAAGCAACGTAGATTGCATAGAATACCGCCATAAAAATAGCATCACTAAACTAGCGCTAATATTTTGATAACGGAAAATCGTAAGCACATTTTACTTTCGATATTAAGTAAATTTGCAATCGCTTATATACTTGCGACTTTACTCATTGATTGAGAGAATTTTTATACGATCAGCACACAAAAATACGTATACGGGGGGCTCTTCTTTATTAATAACCCAGAGGAGTAGCCACGATTTTACTTTGGGGAGTTCTGACAACTGTTTTAGATTTTCTTTATGGACCTTTGGTCACGAAATATCACATATTTTAGAACAATTTTTAAATGTATATATGAAATTTTTTTCTGGCAATATGAACTAATAAACTTCCGATAAATAAATTGCATACTCGTGTAGAAATCGCCGAAATTATCAACTGAACATGTAAAAATAAAGAAAGTAGGTATTGAAGAACGATCATTCAACATCTACTATTTCAAAGGCTTATTCATTTTTGCATACGCTTTCCTCGTGTAGAAAGCGCTGCAATTATTTTGTAAACATGCAAACAAAAATAATTGTGTAAAATTTTACACCCATGCGCGCTTGAAAACTCACAGGAATTCGAAAAAATCCGACGAGTTCAGACGTCGAAAATTAAGGCGAAAAAAATGTCGGTCGGGGTTAGGACCTCATTCCTGTTCGAAAAAAAAAACTCGCTAAAATAAAAAAAGAAAAATCCAAATAATAGGGAGAAACACTAAATTCCTCCCTCTCCCTCTCCCTCTCCCTCTCCCTCTCCCTCTCCCTCTCCCTCTCCCTCTCCCTCTCCCTCTCCCTCTCCCTCTCCCTCTCCCTCTCCCTCTCCCTCTCCCTCTCCCTCTCCCTCTCCCTCTCCCTCTCCCTCTCCCTCTCCCTCTCCCTCTCCCTCTCCCTCTCCCTCTCCCTCTCCCTCTCCCTCTCCCTCTCCCTCTCCCTCTCCCTCTCCCCTCTCCCTCTCCCTCTCCCTCTCCTCTCCCTCTCCCTCTCCCTCTCCCTCTTCCCTCTCCCTCTCCCTCTCCCTCTCCCTCTACCCTCTCCCTCTCCCTCTCCCTCTCCCTCTCCCTCTCCCTCTCCCTCTCCCTCTCCCTCTCCCTCTCCCTCTCCCTCTCCCTCTC